>JAHBCN010007509.1:0-43001 GCA_019359885.1 Listronotus oregonensis | reverse complement strand
AAAACCCTAATTATGCAGGTTTTTACCGCTTATAATCCTTTTGTTGATTTTCATGTTCAGATGGTAAACATTCAAATTATATCACCAAGTTTAAATAGACTTGCATCAATTAAACTAAAAATTACACGCAAAAAAATCAAGATTAATATTCTATTTACAACTTTAAGTAATTAAAATGATATTTGTGTCCCACACACCAATGAAACAATAGGTTTAAACATGAAATAAACATTTTTAGCTTTTCCTTGCAACCAATTTATGCAACAGGAGAACGGCACCAATGAGGAAATTGCTGAATTTGCCCGCAAACATGGCGTTAAATTTGACATGTTCTCCAAAATAGAAGTAAACGGCGATGGCGCTCATCCTCTCTACAAGTATTTGAAGTACAAGCAACCAGGAAGCAACCCAAAAGACAGTTCAATCGAATGGAACTTTGCCAAATTTATTGTGGACAAAAATGGACAGGTAAATAAAAAAGTAAAATAAAGTTGATTACTTTAGGGGTCTTTTAAAAAGTGTGGCCTTGCAAAATAATTGGTAAATAGGAAAAACCGTAGATAAAACACCAAATTTTCTAGCTATATTAGCAGATTTATTGTAGTTACCCATGCTGGTTTTTAGTGCCGCGTCGCAAATCTTTTTAGTTAGATCAATAAACGTTACACAGGCTTTCTCACGTATAGTCTGTCTCAAAGTACATCGTTATGCTTTTGACGGACCATACCCCAATAAACCTTTAACGATTTTATTACCTATTGTTATTGGGTAAACCCATTTGTTCATAAGGGCAGGGGTGGGCCAGGTATTTCTTGAGTATTAACCATTAGGCATATAAATATTTTGGCCAATATTTTAGTGGCAGTGTTGAATAACCGTTTTTACTGTGCGTTTCGAAAAAGTTGTTTTACGAGACTAATTAAACAAGAAGCTTTAAATGAAACCTGTCTACTTACAAAAACTCCAATAACATCAATACGGGATATTATTATTAGTGAAGAATTGAACAAAAGAAAAAACGTACTGATTTTTAATCTTACCGTATAGACAATAGGGTCCTTGCACGCAAAATAAATGTTTATAATTTCTATGTAGTTCGATTAAATATGGGTCTAAAATTGCGTGTGTAAATTAGTATACTGATAAATAAAGTAACTTCTGAGATATTTCAAAAATAAAAGTACTAAAAATTCAAATTTTCTAAAACGATTCTGATTGGATAGCGTCATCACTAGGTAATAATTTGCCAAATCTCCAACTTAATTGTACTGTTTGACAAAAAACTTGAAATACCTATTTGATTTGTGAGATGAGAAATGAACTCGTGTAAAAATCTCTGCTCGTATTACTGTCATAAAACTGATAAAGAATACTTACATCAAAGTGATCTTCACAAACAAACAAACTAGATGTTGAAGATAACCTTTCAGGATCACGTCCCCCTGCTTGAAGCCATAGATTCCTTAAAGCCTTATCAGATGGAACTTGAACAAAAGTCTTTCCAGGCATATTAATAGACGTATTTTTGCAATGAGTAATTATACACCAACGGTAAACTTTACTCATTTTGAGACACAACCGTAAAAATCCAATACAAATCACACAGAACAAGAGCAACGATAAAATGAAAACAAATATTGCAAAAGCGAGGTTATAAAACCGCCCAGTTCAATGCGTACATCTAGTGTACATCTCCACTGTGTCATTGTACCAATGCCAAAAATTGTACTACTAGGCTATTTGGCAACGCAGACATTTACCTATAAATGACGTCATTTATAAGTAACCTAACAGAAAGCGTTTTCGCGGGACCTTTGAATTTCGAAGTTATTAAATCGAAATATCGGCAAAAAAGCGAATTAAAGAAAAAACGAAGTAGTAGGTTTTGAAGAACGGTCTATAATAGTGCAAACGACATCATTAAAAAAAAATGTGCAAGGACCCTATAGTGATCAGGACCTAATAGGAAGGAAAATATATTGTCTTTATGAAAGCGGAGTTATTCCTACCTTGGATAATCTGAAAAAAAAGCTAGACGAAGACGAAACCAGTATAAATATTAGCCGTGCCACTCTCCATAGAGTTGTTTGTAAAATGGAATTTAAATACCGCAAAATCAACAAAAGACAAGTAGTAATGGAATCGCACAGATTACGCACTTGGAGATTTAATTACCTTCAAGAAATTAAAAGATATAGGTTAGAAAACAGATCCATAATTTACCTTGATGAAACATGGTTCGATACACACGACACAGTATCCAAAGGATGGGTTGATTCCAGTCAAAACTGTCAGACAAAAGCACCTTCAAATAAAGGAAAACGCATTACCATAATACACGCTGGTTCAGAAAACGGATTTGCCCCAAACTGCTTGCTGTGGTCTGCAAAGAATATTAAGGATTCTAGCTTGCATTATCATGAGGATACAAGTGCAGAACTTTTTAAAAACTAGTTTCGAAATTGTCTTTTAAAAAATATTCCAAACAACAGTGTTATTGTCATGGATAACGCAAGCTACCACAGCCGTCTGCTACACAAAGCACCTTCAAAAACTAAAATCCAAGAATATTTGTTAGAAAATGATATTTATTTTGAATTCAGTTACAAAAAACGTAACTTTTGGAAGTCCTTAGTTCATGTGCAATTAAAAAACATTATGTATGTGATAATTTGGCTGAACAAGCTGGGCATACTGTATTACGGCTTTCTTCGTATCACTGTATGTTTAACCCCATAAAGCATTTGTGGAACCAAGTAAAATTAAAGATCAGAGCAGAAAATGTTACACCTACTTTAAGTCCCAGTGTTATAAATTTGATAAAAAATGTAATTACTAACATACCAGTTGAGAGCTGGAAAAATTCATTACAGCATATTATAAAAATTAAGGACCCTTACATTTCTATCCAAAACAACATAAATCCTATTGTAATTAATCTCAATTTATAATTAAAGTCCGTCCCTCATGTTCTGTCCTTTAATACCTACCGATCCGCAGTTTTATTGCTGTCGGCAGGTAAAATACATAAATGAAGGCAAGAGCTAACACGGTATTCTTTGGACAGACTATACCTTGTCGGCTTTTTCTTGTCGAGCTTTACGAACCTACTCATAGCACCTTACGCTGACACATGTTTGCGCCTCCCTACTTTCTTATAACAGAAGATATATACGTCGTTATTTGTCACACTCATTTTTAAAAAGAGCTTTAAAAACTTCTCGCAAGACAGATGGTCACAAAACCGACATGTAGACCGTTAGCATGGGTTACCTGGTCAAGGATGTGCGAAGACAACGCTAGGCCACCCTTCCAAGAAACTAACAGCTGAGGCACAGCCCTACTTCACTACAAGCCGTGAACAACCACTTGGCAACGCCGCAACCGGCAAGAGATTCAGATCGGTTTCCCTCGAGCGCGATGAGCAGTGATCCGGGTATCGAGGCGCGTATTTTTAAATTCATTTAAGGCTCAATTCAAAGATCGCGTAAATAGTTTTGATATTTCCATTAAAATAATTAAATCAGTATAATAATTGAAAAAATAAATATATTTATATAATATTTAAACTCTAAAACAAATTAATTTATGTGCATAGGTCAAGGCATAAGAACATGATGCTGTTGTAAAAGGAAACAAGTGTAATTTAACATTTAGTTAGTAATTGTACTTAGTTTTAGTTTTGTTTATTTATTTATTAAATGTGTCTAGTTTCCTTTTTTGTTTTTTGACTCAGCCTTTTCCGATTTTTCTGTGGCATTTTTGTTATTTCTTTTTTTAACATAATTATTTAAAAGAATGTTTGAAAATATAGAGCACATCATAATGAACATATTTTTGTTCTCGTTACCACAAATACATTGCGAGCATAAATCATTAAAGCCTTCATGTTGGCTAGTGCTTAAATTAGTTAGATCACACAGGATAGCTTTTTGATTTTCCATTTTTAGGAAGTCACTCTCAGTATCAGGGTCATTAATAATTTTCTCAAAAATCGCGCACATATGGAACAGAACGTCTTTAACAATTTCTGTAGGAACCTTTAAACCGCCACGTTGTAGACAATCAAAGTATTCGTCGTCAATTAGGTTTCCCTTACTTTCAACAAGAAAAGAAACACAGATGTTACAATTATTATATTTTTTTACAATTTTGTGGGCAGCATAACCGGCTATATAAATTTGTACCGATTTGTCAATTTCATATTCATTTAGGTATTCAGTTTCAAGTAAAAACAAAAATTTTTCAGTGTAATTATTTTGAGGTATTGTCCAATCAAGATCATTTTCCTGGATACAGCTGTCTCCCTGTTTTTTAATCTCAGCTAAAGAGAAATTACCATCAGCAGCGCTTCTAAATATATGTTTGAGTCTAATTTTTTTCTCAGCATTTAAAATATCATCAAAGCTAACATTGTAATTACAACCTCCGAGAAGTCTGTATTTACCAAATCTTTTTTCTAACTTTTCAGTAGTAAATTTACCTGGTAAAATATACGACAAATCAAATTTTGAAAATGAATAGTCAATTATTTCTAGTAAAACAAAGGTACTATGGCAAAGTGCAGAATAGGTGTCGTTTGTAAGGCGACCATTATTGTTTTCAAGTTTATGCCAAGCTTCAACCCAGGTAACAAATTTTCTTAAAAAATTAACAGAGAAATGATCAATTGTATACCTACGTACTTACGGTAATTTCCAATGCTAATATTTGTTACTGTTTTTAAAAAATAACTAAAAAATACCTTCAAAATTAAAGCCAAACACGAATCATTAAAACACACTTTCAATTTTAATTATTTTTTAAAAAGCACCACCACAAAATGTCAAGTTCATTTGCCGCCATTTACTTTAAGTACTTTATAACACCGGCACTTTTCACCCGCAGATATTCTTGTTTTTACGCAATGTCTGCGGAAAAAAACTGTCCCGGTCACTCACAAATTTCACACAGTAAGACCTTTTACAGGTTTAGTCTTTATCTTAACAATATTTTCTTTCAAAAAAGTTGATTTATTCACAATAAAACAACAGAGCAACAGGTCATTCAACGTAAATCATATGACTAAAGAACAGCAAACGTGTGTCGCTAGATCTGAAGGCATAGTTGCCAGATTTCCTTGTTCACGGCTTGTTAGTGAAGTAGGGCTGTGGCTGAGGTCCTCTCTCTGGAGCGCATTTAGGTAAGATAAGTAGTAGGACTTTTAACAGGCCACTTTCATCTAAGAAAACACTTGCAGAAAATGGGCATACACAACGGTCCTCATAACATGCAGGATTTGTGGGGAGAAGAAAGAGGAGGACAAGGAGGAGGAGGAGAAAACATCTTTACACATAATATATTACTGCAGTGCACTTACATGAAAAGATACATGCTGTTTGTAAATATACAGAACAGAAACCCTCTTTCACATGAATATCTATCAGAAATCTACTAGACCTAATTAAAGAAAGCAGACTTCTAATAACAAGAAAGGGAAGCACAGCAAGCCAATAGGCAGTGGGTATACGACCAATACCGCCTAAACCAACTTTTGCGAAGGGCATGACATAAAATGTTTTGTCTGACGCTGGTCCGGTATTTGTGTCCACTAGCTACGAGATTTACGATCTATCCAGTCTTAACTGGATTTTTTAAAAAGACTAGCAGAAACACTGTAATAAAGTTATGGTCCTACTATCTCCTTATTTAAGCTTTCTTTAGCTAATCCTTCTGCCTCCTTATTTCCTAGTTGTCCTTTGTGGTCTAGAACCCTAAGACCCAGACTATAATAATCTTCTTGTACAGTCCAATCTTTTCTAGACACGAACAGTTTTTAAACCAACAAAAAATTAAATATTTCAGTAAATTTTCTTTTTTAAAATCCTGAAAAAAAGCACTTACCATTTATTCTTTTGTCCAATCTCTAACTTCACAATTCTCAACTCAACATATCTACCATATCACAACTTCGGCCTTCCTTTTTTACTTCGTTCAAGATCCAAACCTGCCTCAACGAAAACAAAATCTAATCAAACTGCATCCTTTAATCACTAATGTTTCCAAGTATGCCTTACACCGTTACAACACCTTTTTTATCAACAAGTTAAATAAAACATTAACAATCTTTGTTTTTAACATCAGACTGTCGCTATAAGAAACTTTTTTCTATCACAACCGTTTTAAAATTCTCAAACCTCAAAAATCAAACCTTCTCACAAAAACTTTAAAACTCTTTACAATATCTTTTCTAAAAAAGAACAAAAGTGCCATAGACGCATTAGTTTAAATGGTCCCCTTGCATTAAATTTATTTTCATCCAAAGATACGTCAAATCTTTTCCGTTGCATATTAAAGAACCATATTTCTATTATTTCTTCTCACAAAAAATAAGTTTTTTCATAATGACGATCTAAAATTCACGTCTTTCAATTTGACGTCAGATCAAAATGGTTTGTACCGACACGAGGTCTGCTGAGTTCCAATATAGCTTTTTTGTTTCGTTAATTTATTTTATCCAGAACAAAAACGAAAAATCCGTCTCGTTTCTTCATTCAAATTTAAGGTAAATGGGTTTATTATCAACTAAATATGCGACATAAAAAATGTTAAAGGTAATTACATTATCAAAATTAATCGCAATTAACACAAAAATAATAATGTAATTCACAAAAAACAGGTTAAAACTTCAAAATCTGTTTAGTGCCGTTTGAAAAAAACACCTGGTAAGAAATCATGATTAACGACTTATTGGAGCAATTTAAAATATTTTTGTTTGTTGTAACCATGGTTATTGGATTTTTAAACCAATACAATATATTTTTGTTTAGATGTTTTTGTCAAACGAAAATAAACAGATTATAGTATTTTACGTATTAAATTACCATATATATGGAAACGAAAGTTATGCATTGATTGAAAAGTGTTTCAATATCTGGATTAGCTTCTCTTTCTATTCTATTTACTTCACTCTCATCTGATATGTAATATTGGAATACAGTAGCCTGAGTCGACGAGACATTATAAATAGGTATGGTTAGGGGCTCGTGACTCAAATATCGTTTTGGCACCAATGTTTTATATTTAAACTTCAAATGCTTCTACTTCTAGCCCTTTTAATAAATTATTTGTTAAGAGTGCTATTTAAGTATCAAAGATTTTAAACCTTTATAATTATAAAGCAATTCGGTATAATTAATTGCGTCTACCACCACAAAAAGCAACATATCTTTGGTTTCTAGGCCTAAATTTTTGAGTAACTTACAATTAAAAATTATGTTTAGAGTTTGCGCTTATTTATTTATGTCTTGTATCAAACATTTTGGAATTAAAAGTTTTTTAATTTTGCAAAGTAAAATTTATATAATTTTTTTACATTTTACTCTTTAGGGTCTGACTATTTTAAAATTATTATGTAATTTAAAAAATTTTTGACATTTTAGACAGGCACTGTAAGAACATCAGGTCTGATATTTCCCTAAAAATGTCATGATAATCACGTTTTAATTTCTTTTTTAGGTAGTCGAGAGGCACGCACCCAAAAAAGAACCTTTGGCATTAGTACCTTCCCTAGAAAAATACTTCTAACCTGTGACAAAAAGTAACAATAAATAACAATAATCGCTCACATTGTAAGATATTCTATTTTCACATTTTAATATGTAGACAGAACTCCTAAGAATAAATTACCTTACAAAAAACATGTAGTTATTTTTAATTAGTTTTTCATACATTAAATAATTTACAATATATTTAAGGTTTTATTAAAGGTATACTACGTTAAGCCACGTTTACATCAAAGTCTTTCACTAAGTTTTCCACAAGTTGCGGCAATTTGTTGCTTTTTCTACATAATACACCAACCTCTTCTACTTGTGGCGAAATAAATCTTTTACCAAAAATATATCGATCATTGCTTTTACTTAATTTTGGTTTCCCGCGAAGTTTCGGTAAAAATTAAAGAATGTTTACAACTAAAAGTGGAAGATTTGTTGCTGCGCGCTTTGCGCAAGCAACTTGTAGAAAACTAGTGGAGAAGTGGAAAACTACTGTCTAAACCTTTCGCGCCAATTCTTTGGCAACAATATGTTTCACTAGTTTTTCTAAATCATTAGCCCTTATTAATGCATTATTTACTATTATTAAACGATTATTGTATAGGCAACAAAAAATACACTAACATTGGTCTATTAATAACCTTGTTATTAGAATAACAATCATTAAAACATCTGTCAAGTTGTAGATCGATTAAATCGATTATTTGGCGATTAGTGATCTCAACCCTTAAATGGCGTGGACCATTAATCGCCCATATTAATGACCTTATTTGTCAATAAATTTTAACCAACAAGGGTATTAATAAAGGCGATTAATGGTCGAGGTCATTTAACGCGATTGAATTGCGTTAAAGGTGGATCATTAATCGGTAATTAATGCCCTTAAAGGAAAGAGGGTAAATTAAAAAAAAAACGCAAAAACTTATTAGAGAAACATAGAAAAATCAACAAGGAAAAAAAGTTTTGCTTTTACTTCAGCACACTTCATTCCGTTCACTACTGCTAAATTCATGTCATACTCCGTATCTACCCCAGCGCCGTTCTGGTAAATTCATGAACTGTTATATACTGCTTAGAGCTAAACATTTTTAAAACTTTTTCCCATATGTGATGGTTCCTTACCTCTACCTTCCATAGACTAAATATCTAAATTTGTGTATGCTTCGTTGCCTATACTAAAATCGTTGATTAATGGAAAATCATGCACTAATGTGGGCTATTATTGCATGCTTTTTTATAAGTTAATAAGACTTATAAATAAGCGATCGCCAAAAAATATCTATTATTGAACCTATTTACTTTTACCAAACCATTTAAAATTAGAGGATCGCTGCCAATTGGTGAATTGCCTTGGTCACCATAGTTACTAACTGATTTTTTGGAGCAACGAGATTTTGGTTTAGTTGCTTTTGTTTTCGTCAATCTTAAATTAAAATTATATCATTTTATAAGCTTGGCCTTTTTTTAATTTGTTACTCAGTTTAAAAGTTAAGCAGGAGGTATGTTGTTAACGAAATTAAATGACAGTTAATGGCGTAATTAAGCTACACCTTCATGAAAAATGTTTTACTACAGTCTTTCTTAAACTTCCATTTTCCTAATAATTTTCAGTCATCTTTAAGGAAAGCAATAGTCATGTAAAGGCCAGTAATTCCAGCACCAGTTCCAGTGTCATTAACAGCTGCAAAATTCACAAGTCTGGAAACAAAGTAGTGTCTCGCACCAAGTGCGTGTTTAACATATGGGGCGTGAAACTACCTGTCTCTATTCCTCTGTCATATGTCATCATAACCTCAGCATCTATTTTACTGTTAAATTCATGACCATTTAAAAAACATGTTCTTAATGTATTTAAACTATTTATATGTAATAAATTTTCTGCTATAATTTAGTCTTTTTATTTAATAAAAAAAAGTGTGTGTGTATAGAGTAAATTTTTTTTGCAAAACATCATTCATCTTCAGAATTTCAAAACAGAGTTACTGACAATTCTCAGATTTTTTTCAATTTGCCCTATAAAAAATTGTACGCTAAATTGATAAAAAAAAATAATTTGTAAATATAAGATACTTTATTAAAAATATTGTAAAAAAAACATCAGAGTTAACTCAAAAATTAAAAGAAACATCAGGTTAAAAAGCACATGCTGTGTTTCAAAATAAGACAGTTAAAATTTTATTTAACCTTATATTTAACATATATTACGTTACGGTCTAAGCAAAAAAAAAAAAACATTAGTAAAACGGTCGACCCAACAGGTAATCCTTGCAACTTCCGCTAATTTCTAATTTACAAATAAATTTTACGGGAATTTTTCTAGTGACATGAGAAAGCCCCCTGAATTTTGCTCAGGATTTTAAAAAGACGTAATGTGGTTAAAATATAAGAAAAAACCAAAAATATAGATATAACAATTTTTGGTCAGTCCAGAGCATCGGGGAGCGTCCTATGCTTTTTTTTTCATTTCAATTCATTCAATTTTCACGGGAATTTTTTTGATCATACACAAAGCCTTCTAAATTTTGCAAAGTATTTTTGAAAGGTGTAAAGTGTTCCAAATATAAAAACCCCAAATATATCGATATAATCATCCGACGTGAGTCTTGGGAGGGCGGCCGATGCTTTTAATTTTCACGAAAAACTTACTGTATGTTGAAGAAAGATCCCTTAATTTGCCCAGAATTTTAAAAGGTGTGAAATGGTTTAAATATAAAAAAAATCTTCAAAATTTTTCGACAACGATATCTCTCGAACGAGTCAACAAATTTTGACATGTTTGGGGGCGATCGACGCGTTTTTTTTTTAGGTTAAGAGCTGATTGGTTTCCGGGATCGGTCGGTACAGCAGTTTAAAAGTTATTTAAAAAAAAACATAACACATTCACAGCTACATCGAGTGCACTCACCCCCACTCGCCCATGGTAGCCGTGACGGTCGGGCGGAAAAGTGTGACGATTTTTTTTTACATTGCTCTAAAATTTCTCCTATACGTCATGAAGAAGTTGTACTTTAAAAATTGTATACCAAAATTATAATTTTATGTAAAATTTTAGTGATTCAGTGCCCAGGGGCGGCGCTAAGATTAAATCCGGCCCTGCCTAATACTACCCAGTTGTAATTCGTCGTGTTCTAAAAAAATAAAGCCAATGTTTAGTGATGCTGTAATCTCGGTTATAAAAAAAAACTGTTTTTTTTTATAATATTCATTTCTCTCTTCGTTCTGAGTAGGCAAATAGCATCACCGACACCGAGAAAAATGTAAGAAATAACAATGATAAACAAACACATTAAGCACAAGCTCTGGTTTAGGTAAACTACCAGTTAATTGAAAAACACATTAATACATTTGTGTAACTGACACAAATTTTTAAATATGATCTTAATTATATTTATAGCTTTGGAAGAACAGACCAGTGTCTATTTATAGGTTCCCAGTTTTGTTTTTGTGTGCTTCATAATTTTCTTTTACTTTCACATAATATAAGGGTAAGCAAAATTTTGTATTATATTGGTTACATCCTACTAACAATAATATAATAGTTAATTACACTTTTGAAAGATATATATTATTATTATAGCTATTTATGTATCAAGGGCGTTACTGGGACTATAATGCCCTGAAGGTCGAGATTTCGACCTGATGGGCATTATAGTCCAGTAAAGCCCGTGGTGCATACAATGCTTTATGTTTTAGTCAAAAAAGAGTTTTTCAATGACTAATTACATTATTTATTCGCAATATAAAAAATAAGTTGCACCTGTACCTGTATACGTAAGTAGATAATGACTTGGTGTTAAGTTTGACTTTGATGTTTCTGTCAGTTAGTCAGTTGGCATTTTTTATTTAACGATTTGCTCAAAATGGAAGAAATTCCACAAAATATAAGAGAAAAGGCCATAAAAGCGACCGAAAATCAGTATGATCGGGATAGATATTTGGTATTTGGAAAGATGCGAACGCAATTCTTCAAATAACCGAAAACTTTTAATGGCATATTTCCAGGAACTGGTAAATTATTGATTTTATTTTAATACATATGTTTAACAAACTTTATTATTTTTAGTCGGAAAAATACAGTCCGAACCTCTCTGGACCAAGTATTCCACCTAAGGTCTACGTTGATGGTCTATAAAAATATAGACATTTCGCAATACCATCGTCTCATATCTTTTTTAAAAGTTAAGTCGAAAGGATACGTCCCGAAGAAGTCTAAGAGTTTTGGAAGGAGGGAAAAAATATTAAAATTTATTAAAAAAGGCTCTGATGATATCTACTTGGTACACAAAGTCATATTGGTAATGGGTGTTTTTGAGTTTAAGAGAGATGATTGGTTCAAAATGACCATGTGACATGAAGATAGAGGAACAGTCTTGGTTATAAAGGTACCAGAAACTAAAACTTCAACTTCAAAAAGTTTTACTATCATTGAAGAAGATTTAGGCGCTTCAAATTTAATAAAAAAGTACACAACATTAAGACCAGCTGGAATAAAGGAGCGAAGATTCTTTCTTACCTATAGAAAGGGTCGATGTACAGTACAACCCATTGGAAAAAATACCATAGGAAGCGTCCCAATATTGATCGCAAAATTTTTAAAACTGGATAATGCAGAAGCTTACACCGGCCACTGTTTGCGTCGCACATCGTCAACTTTACTTGTTGAGGCAGGTGCTTCGTTTGAAACGCTAAAACAACATGGGAAATGGAAAAGCTCTTCAGTAGCTGAAGGATATATAGAAGAAAGTATTTCATCCAAAAACAAAGTAGCCAAAATGATTGCCAATTCAGTTAATTCCGAGGTTAATTCCGTATCGACTATTGAAAATTCTTTAATGGACTATTCTTCTATACAAAATAGCGTTAGTGCTACCACCGCTGCTACCATCACAAAAAACACCGACCATTCTATGTATAGTGGGATCAGCTACATTTTCCGGGACATTTCAAAATTGTAATTTTTATTTTGGAAATAAAGTTTAATTTTTAGTATTGTTTAAAGAAAAAATTATTTTTTGTATAAACTTGATCTTTATTGTGAGAGAAATAAAATTGGATAAGCAATAAAATTTCCATATTAGCGCATTAGGGCATTATAAGCGGGCATTATCATAATGCCCGCTTATAATGCCCTAGGTGTGATAGCAGGTATTATTGCTAGCATAACATATTCCGTTTCTAAGGTATTATAGATCAATAATAGATAGGTAAAACATAAAAATAATTAGGATGTACATTGTGGCGGATGCGCAGGATAAGGACATAATTTGCTATATGTACACCAAGAATAAAAAGTAACGAAACAAGTATTTTTTTCTGTCACTTGTCTAGTGTTTGTGTTTTGCAAACAATTAATAAACAAAATACGACAAAATAGACATTTACTCCTGCAGTCGATCTATCCTATATGCTTTTGTTGAGCGTTTTTAAATTTTGAACAATCATATCAAATTTTGAAATAAAAAACTGTGTTTAATAATAATAAACTGCAATTTTAATGAAAAAAAAAATATATATCTTTAGCCGTAGTCTAAAAATCCAGAAGAAAAGAAGAGCTTATGCAAGCCAAGTAACGGCATAAAACTTTAAAATCAAGGTCAAAGATCACCCTTTAATTAGGGTTTAAAATGTGCAGTAAAAACGTTATCATTTTTAGAGATGAAAAAATTAAAGGTCTATTTGTTATTTAGAAAAAAAGTACACTTTTTTACATCGGTGCTCTTATCGAAAGTATGTTTTAGGAGAGCTGTGTACAAAAAGTAGTGATGAGCGAGACCGGTCTTGGTCTTGCGGTCTTGATCTTGGTCTTGCAGCAAGACCAAGACCAAGACCGAGACCAAGACCGCCTTTTCGTTTGCAAGACCAAGACCAAGACCTGGGTATGCAAGACCAAGACCAAGACCAAGACCAAGACCAAGGAGTGCAAGACTACGCAAGACCAAGACCGACTTGCAAGACTCTTGCACTTGTGCGATTTTTTTTTAATATTATAAATTTCAATTTTCATATTTAATATATAGAGGTATATCATACAGACATGACAAAAAATGTGTCGAGAACTGTCAAAAAAGCGATTATTTAATAAGTAACAGGGTTCTTTATTAAAATAATAATTAAATCCATTACTTTTATACAGTTCTCTAACAACGATAACAAGTAAATTCAATAACATGTTTCAAAAATAATGAGATGGCAGATGGTGACTCAATGGTCCGACAAAGCTCGATATCTCCGAAACCGTTTGCGACAGACAAAAACTAGAGGTACACAAGTTATAGAAGCTAAAAAATACTTTCATATTCCTAATGTTAAATTAGCTATCTGGTAATGCCACAGGGCAAATTAAAAATTTCCAAAATCAAGAAGTACATTATTTTTGTTCCACACTGTAAGAAGGGGCACCATAAGATTGCTTTTTAAAACTAAGATATATATGTGATAGTGATGGATTAATAAAAAATATATTTGTCATGTCATATAGAAGTTCTTTTAGATTAATGGATTTTAAATATCACTTCCGGTTTAGATGGAAAAGTTAAAATAATGCCAAAAGAATAATGGTGTCATTTTTGTCAAAACCGAAAATGATATTTAAAACCTATCTACGCCAATATTGTTCCTATATGACAGTTCAACAATTTCCAGCATAATATACAAGGTGGCAATTTTTTTTAATGGATGTATTGCCATTAATTTTTTATTTTAGGTTAAAAGTTAAAAAAGGAGTTTTCTTAAGTGGAAGTGGTTTCTTCGGAAAATTCTGGGATAAAAAATAATTTCACATTTACGCCCTATTTTTGTATAATTTTTGTGTGTTCGGTTTTTCACTATCATGAGAGCCTTCGGAGATCTTGAGCTTTTGTCACACTATTGAACCACCTTGTAAATGTAAAATGTTTATAACGTATTTGTACAAACTTGGCACGGTAAATGTTTGACTAATTTGAAGATAAAAAGTTTATATGAAATGAAAATTTTTAAATAACTTTTTTTTCAATCAGAAACCTGTGTTTCATATCAGAATTATTCTAACGGAAATTTTACGTCACATCTGGTAAGTTATTAGGTCTTTTTTCCTGCTTACACAATACACCGTTTTGTATTTGCTTTAATTTTATATGATTCTTCAAAAAAAAATTAAATAACTCTTATTACTAAAATCTTTCCATATGTCACTAAATGTATAAAAGCAGGTTGTGTCTCAATTCAACCAAAAATGGACCACAATAAATAAATAAACCCCTACATTTAAAATATGCTTTTTAATCAAATAATTTAAATGTACGTATAAGGTTAAAATTGGTATATTTTAAAATTTTAAAGCAAAAAATATAGTCTCTACCTTTATTTATTTTTAAGTACTAAAGAAATATATTTTATTCAAAATTGATTAGTTTAAATTGTTATTTTTAAAATAAAAGCAAGACCAGCAAGACTCTTGCAGCAAGACCAAGACCAAGACCAAGACCAGGTGGTGCAAGACCAAGACCAAGAATAAGACCTTGTTTTGTCTTGCAAGACCAAGGCCAAGACCAGGCTTGCAAGACCAAGACCAAGACCAAGACCAAGACTAGCCCGGTCTTGGTCTTGGTCTTGCTTTGCTCATCACTAACAAAAAGTGTAAAATAGTGTGAGGTATCTCTAAACAACAAACATACCTTTACTACAAGCGAAATTGACAGAATATCAATTGTTATAAAATATTAACTCTAGGGGGAAAATATTATCGATTGTTTGGATTAAAAATAAATCATATTAAATATATGCGTGTAATTCAATCAAGGGTCAAATATTTATTTTTAATTTTAATTTTTTTTGCTTTAGAATTATGCCTATATCATTTTTTTTTTATTAAAAATATTATAAGAAGTGTTTTTTGGTGTTTGCAATTTAGTTTTATTTTGATTTAACATATATAGAAGTGACACTACATTTGTCTTATAAGAAAGAGCAAGAAGGACTAAAAGGAAAAGGACTAAAAATAATAACATAACGGTTATGTAAAGGGGCAATCAGAAAATCTGATGACCACGTATTTTGCATTATATCCAAATTTTTCGTCTGCTTAAATCGAAGAAGTAAAAGCGGGAAGGTAGTTTTGTATGAGATTATAGGTTTATTGGATCCTGCAAGAGAATAAGTCTGCTTCACGGAGCTTTAGTCAATAGTCATAACTGAAGCAAAACCACCCTTAAAATCTTTATCGCTTACACACCAGGTTATGATGTTAATATTTGTCAAACAAAAACTAAAGTGTTTAGGAAGCGACAAAATACTCACGTTAAAGTTATCTATGCAACAATAAACTAGTTGATGAAGATACGCCACTTTTTTTAGCACCGCTCGGGATAAGGAAAAGTACTCTAACTGGTTCATTCCTTATTGTATTTTTACACATACAAGAAGTCGGGTTTTTAGTGTGGTTCCGTGGCATAATAGTCGCAAAACACAAAATAATGATAATAATTTGCAGAACACAATACTTCACTCGTTTATTGCCGCTTTAATGTCTATATTCTAAAAAACAAATATTTTAAAATAATTTTATATATAGAGAAGAATTTTTATTGATATTTTTGGAAAAAACAAATAAAACAAAACTGCAAGTTAGGCATTAAACTTTGTCTTTAAAACATATCAATCAATCAATACTTACCTAAGTTTTGGCTTAAAAGAAAACTCCTACATTTTCTTAAAAAAATTCTTAACAAATTATTATTAATTTAGTAAAAAACTGAAAAATTTAACTATAATTAGCATCACGCATTTTACCGCAGGACCTACTGTTTCACAGTGCATCCTGCTATGGCAAAAAATTAAATATCAAATTATTTTTATAGAATTATTTACCTTTTGGTAATCGTAAATAACACAGGTCCACAAAGAAAAGTTGCGTGTGCTAGGTGTCGGACTAAGATTTTCTGGCGTATTTTTTTTTCCGCTGAATCAAATCTAAAGTCAAAATTTTGGTCAAACAGAAAAAAAAACGTTATTTCAAATATAAACAATTTAAAAAAAAATTAAAACGTCAATATCTGAAAAACTACAAAAGATACACGAAACATTATATGACATATACTATGTATTTTTACAAGTCCTTTATTTTAAGTTATATAATCTTTTTGCCTAGATGCAATATTTTTCAAGTTATAATATAAAAACTGAATTCTCAGGACTGTTAAGGTATACCCCTGGAATAAATTTAAATATTTTTTTTTTTATTTTGTCTAAATATTTTGAGTAATTTGGAATTTAACTAAATAAAATAAATAATTTCTAACTAAAAAAAAACAAAAATCACCAAAACATCCCTATTTTGGACCGAATTTTTAGTCAAAATTAGATTTTCGTTCGTATATTCTTTATCCTTTATCTTATCAAAAATATTTAAATAACTTTTTATAAAGGTAATTTAAAAAGCTTAATTTTTTGTTTTATGCAATTTTTTGTATCTCTTACAGTTTGTATAGTAGTAGTTCAAACATTCCGTGGTAGCAAATTTCTGCCGGTAAATATACCGTATCGGTTTTTTTGGGTTTTTCTGGATTTTTTGCTATTTGAACCCCAAATTTGACTTTAGATTTGAGTTCGACACCCAGCACACACCACTTTTTTTGTGGACCTGCGTAATTTTCAGACAACCGTTCGGTAGGATTATCTTTTTGTTTACATTTATTTTAAATCATCATAGTGGCCAAATTTTAAGAGTATGAACGCTTTGACTCGCGTCTAGGGACACCTTCGCTGGTGAGCTTCTTGACAGTGTTGACCTGTTGACACATGAAACATGCATACCTATAATAATGCAGGGATTCGACGCGTAATTTGAAAAGTAGGCTTTTTCTAAATAAAGCGTTTAATGTAAAAAAAAAGCAATTTATGGGTCTTTTTTATTACATCTCCGCATTTTTACGTCTGAAATATAATTGGGAAAAATAAAAAACCGCTTTGCTTTCCAGAACTAACAATGACCGACTAAAACTTAGGGCTTTTGAATTTAGCTAAATTATCCCTATATAGAAGCTATTAACAAAACTTTTATAATTTTTGATATGGTAGAGGTTATACATTTTTTAAAAAGTGTAATTATATATTCCCCAGGTTTTTTCTAATACGTTGTTAAAATTTTGTTTATAACTTTGCCAAATAATTTACACAAATTCAAAAGCCCTAAGTTCTAGTCGTTCATGGTTAGTTCTGGTTAGCAAAGCGGCATTTTATTTTCCCCAATTATATTTCAGACGTAAAAATGCGGAGACGTATTAAAAAACTCCCCAAATTATTACAATAAAATGTAATTTTTTAGCCGAGACCCTGCATAATAAGGCATCTTTTATGTGTCGATACTGTCAAGAAGCTCGTCAGCGGGGGTGACGCTAGACGCAAGTACGCTTTGCAGTCAACATCGTATTAGTTGCAAATTATATTTTCTGTCAACCACGTCACATTTCTAAGAAAAAAACCATCATCAACTATGAAATATGCAGGCCAAGATATGTATTTTAATATACCCTATTTTAATTAGGAAGTTCAGTTATTAGAATATTTTGTTCGCTTATAAATGTTTGGTGATCAGATCAGTTTTAAAATTATTCAAACTTTAAAAAAGCTTAAAAAAAATATAAAAAAATATTATTTTGTACTTTTTGCATATTCTTGTTACACTATGTAGAGTTTTTAATTTGCAGTATATTTTAACTGCATCTGCCTGCAACTTTACAGTTATGTCTGCAATAGAGTCTCCATAACCAAGGTCCAGCTAGCGGAAATATGTTTTTCAAGCACAAAACCAGATCCTATAGCTATAGTCACTGCTAAACTATATTTGCTTATGAATGTGTCCAAAGAGTCTAACGACCAATACTGAAAAAGAAATAACTAAAACTAGTACATTATTTAACTTCAATTTCAATAGAATACTGAATGAGGTCAAAAGCGACCCAAAAAGATTTCGTCGGCGATAAGCGTCTTGGCGTTAGCAAATATTACAATTGCCAATTATTCCAGAAAGCAATGCAGTCCAACCTGGACCCAGGCGAGTATGCGTGCCTACATTCCAAGAAACTTCCTGAAAAACTCAAAAAAAAACGACTAAATTCATTAAACTTCAATTTACTTAATGGATGATCAGGCAATCTTTGGAACATAAACGTCAAATTCTGTCTTAGTTATTTACCTAACAAGTGCGGAAAGTGATACTTTTTCGCACGCGACGGCAGTTACACGAACGACGCGAAGCGGAGTTCGGGTAAGCCCTCAAGGGTGGAAAAGACACTTTCTGTACGTGTTAGGTACAACATTTTGTCTACGAGTGTGTGGAAAAAGTCAAACTAAACAACCATTAGATAATATTTATTTTTACCATTACTACTTATTATTATTAACAGCATTAATCGTAAAAAAACAGTTGGTAGCATTTTGCAAATGAATCGCAGAGGCAAGTTGTTGTGGGTAAGTTGCGGAGTTGGAGATTGCCGTTGAGGTGCAATTGAACCGGTCGTCGTTACAGGTAACAGAGACACATTGTTGCTTGCTAGAAGATGGTACAATGGGCCTTGAGTGCGTTTTGCTGTGTTCAAAGGTAGATGAATTTTGGGATAATATTTTATTTGATAAGTCCTTCTTGAAACTTGTAGAGCTTTCTAGGTAGCCTTCTGCAACAGATGATGACTTTCAACCTCCAAGTCTTTTAATATTCGTTATGCCTTTACCAGAATTAGCTAACATTGTAGCTAAGGAACGGCGAAAGCTGTGTCCCGTGTAAAGTTCTGGGTTTGGAAGACGTAAATAAGCAGCTATTTCAGAGGGCATCTTGCCAAAAGTATTTATTCCTATGCACTGGACAGTACAAGCCAATTTTTTGTAATTAACAAAAAATCTTCTGTGTAGTGTTTCGGGCTTTCGTAAACTGGAATACTTTCTATACAAAGCTAGATATTTTCCATTTTCAATTTCCTCGGAAATGACAAAACTTCGGCTAGAATGGTTTTTGGAGTCAATTAAAAGATTCCCCTTATCGTCAATATCATTAATGCTAATTTTCATCAATTCTTCTTGACGACACGCACCAGCTAGTCCGGAAAATTGTAGCTACCTTCATCGCTAGATAGACATCATTTGGAGCATCATTAATAAATTTTGCTATTTCATCTTTCGAGAAAATTTTGGCCATCTTGGGTATAAATACCACATTTGACACACACAAAAATGATGTAACTTTGAAATATTTGCTTAAATCCATGTTCTTTTCGATCTTAATGACACTTTTCAACATGGAATACCTTGACCATAAGGTATTGGGTTTACATGTTTTAGCAAGTTCCGCGAAATATGCCATATTCATACTTTTGATTTTTTTTTCGTCACACCAGCTTGTAAATGCTGTATATTCTTTCTCGTACCTGTGCCTCGACTTGGACGGCAACAAATCTAAATTTGCTATTTCGGCTGCTTTGAGAATGCATTCAGGTAATTCCTCGTCAAAAGACTCCATGGGAAACGTTTTTTATTTAAAATCGACGATACTGATCAGAATGTACTAAAGACACTTTTAATTATCGATGACTTTTAATGACTTTGATCCTTTATAATATGGACACCGGCACCGGTCAAAACTAAAAAAAAAAACAAGTTTAATATATACCAGGATGTTTGAAACAATATTAATTTTTAGTGAATATTTCGTTGATTTTACACTTAATTTGTACAAATAAAAGAATACTATGCCAATAATAGAATTATACTAAGTCAAACTTCAGAATTAAAAACATTTTAAGTACCTGTTTAAGTGGGAAATTTGCAAGGGTTTACTTTTCTGCACTCCAAACTAAATTGCGTGCGGAAAAGTGCTGCTTTCCACACGCTAGTAGAAAAAATGGTTTACAGAAGGATTGTTTTCTTAGAAACCACTTTAAATTGGTTACTACAACTTTATAGGGGTTTTATTGTTTCATACATTCAGTTGGACCTAAAATATTAAAAAACCGCGTAGTGATACCATTCAAAAGGATGCATTTTTGACATTGTAGTAAATTTGCTCACCTTTTAGTGTTTTAATTTTAACACACACTCTATGCACTTTTTGTACACAACAAAAAAGTTGTATAAATTTCCCATAGAATTAATACCATTTTTTTAATAAAATATTTTCAAAGAACGAAGCAGAAAACCATAAAAAATTGCATTTTTTTCCTAATAATTTTGCCCTATAAGTTTTTTAAACCTGAATTTACAGAAAAAAAGCTGTTATAGTGTATTTTAAATTTGTTTTTATTAAAAGGCTTTAGAATTTGTACTAACCGATACATGACTTTTAAAGTTCGCACCCTCATAGTTTTTCCTAATTTTATTTTTTTTTTAAAACTTTGTCCTATAACCTTTTTTTCAATCGGTATTAGTATATACCATGTGACATGAAGAAGAAAGTTTTAGCTACGACCTTTAATATGGTGTCAGAGAAAAGTGTGTAGAATTAAGAGTAATAGATATATGTTATTTTTATTTTTCCAAATATTTACCGTTATTCCTTGAATTTTAAAAAATTTGATTAATAAGTTACTTTTTTCTATTTTTGCCACCCTTTCACTGCTTTTTTTTTCTATACAAAATAAATAAATTATTTTTTATTAATATGATAAAATTTAGGTACGGAGAATTGAAAAATAAAACTAAATTAAAGTCTTTTTCTAAAAAACCTCTTACTAAATATTTGTCCAATAAAACTTTTTATATTTGCATATTTAAATATTAAAATCATTTCAAAGAATTTTAATATTAGTTTCAAATTCCTCGTCAGCTTCTTCCTGAACATCTTCTGATAATTCAGTTATATCAGCATTCTCACAATTGACGCTTATACATTCTTTGCAAAGCATGGAGTAATTTAATTCCAACAATCACATGCAATTTTTTTCAAGCAAATCTTGCGGCGCAAAATGTTTAATGATAAAATTGGTATAAGTCCATGTTTTAAAATTTGGAATGTCCTATCTCGATTACTATTAATTATTAGAACTTTAAATAGAAACCATTTTAAAGGCCCTAAAAATAAGCAATATTTTTTATGTCCGATTGCATGTTCCTATGTCCACAGGGAAAAAAAGGTATAGGACAAAGTTTAAAGAAAAATTTTAAAAATTAGGAAAAAATTACTGTCATCACTTTCATCTCACACCTTTTAAAAAACTTATTTAGATTATACCAAATCATAAAAACACATTTTAAAAAACATAACAGCTTTTCTTTCTGTGATACAATACCTGTACGAAGAAAAAAGTTATGGTACAAAATTTTAAAAATATTAAATGCATTTTTTTTCTTTTTTTTTTCTCCGTTTTTTAAAAAATATTTTTGACAACATTTCTATTGTCTTTAGGAGATGACATAGAAATAGGAAATTTAATTTTAAACAACTTTTTTTGTAAGCGTCTGTGTCCAAAAAGAATGAAGAATTTTGAGTTAAAATAAAAACACTGAAAAGTGGATAAATTCACCCCTATCTAAAAAATGCACCCCTTAACATGGTAGCACTTTGGGTTTTTTTATATTTTAGGGAAATTAAATATAAAATACAATAGGACTCCCTTAACGTTGTAGTTTAATATAGTCAACAGTCTATAATAAGTTTAAACTGATAATCAAAAGGGCAAAATTATGCCATAAAGTCTGGGAGGAATCGACGCATGAGTACCAAAAACCGCATAATTTTTTTTATATTCTTTATTAAAATAGAAATAAAAAAGATCTCATGATCGCTCACGATAAAGTTAATATTTTTGGAGATATGCACATATTTTTTATTTTATTCTTTTTTTATATATTTTTCATGGGTCAAAAGTACCCAAATTTGAGATTTTTTGAACCCTTAAAAAATTCATATCTCAAAAAATATTAACTTTATCGTGAAAAGTCATAGGTTCTTTTTTATTTGTATTTCAATAAAGAATATAACAAATATTAATTGGTTAGAAAATAACAAAATTGGGGTGGGATAGACTAATAACTTTTAATGGCCGCTTTTTAGGGACCATGTTAATTAACACATTTTCTATAAGACAACAAAGTTTTTAATTTTTGTCCACACAACTAACCACAACTAACCATACACTCGGTCCACTGTTCCTTCGGCCAAACAGATTAGTGCGGAAAGGATACTTTTCGGAAATGTAAAGTACCATATTTTTACAATAATTATCATTTAAATATAATGATAATTATATAACGATTAATTACGTTTTATCTTTGTTTAAACGGAAATATAAAACATAAATTTAATAATCGGCATATTTCAGAAAATACTAAGGATTAAAAACGTATCGAGTAGAGAAGAAGCAGATTTGTTTCGTAAAAATAAACAATATTGACAGTGACCTACGTAGTCCAGTTGTCACAAAATTCAGTAATTAAAGTTAACAATAATATAAAAAAAACATAAGCCATTTTACGAATTTGACTTTTTAAATATGCATTACATGGTTAGACTTGCTGATAGTACCAAGGGCGTCGATAATAATTTTTCCTGGGAGGGGTAAGTTTAGTATCGGAAAAAATAACTCTGAACACAAACCTAACAAAATATGTTACATAATCTGTTATTTGCTGAAAAATAATCCTGTTGTAATTGAGTCAAAAATCATGGTCAAAGTATTTATTGATGCTAATATGTACATTTATAATGTTTGCACATTCGACTTCGGGAGAATATATTTGCCGACGACGTGGTAGGTAGAGTTTTGGGGGAGAGGGGGTAATTACCCCCATTACCCCTCCCCATCCCCCTTATCGACGCCCTTGGATAGTACCGCTCTAGAAGCAAGGCGGTTATATGAAGAGCTCTTTTTAAATGGAAAAATTCTGTATGCGAGAATATTTTTAAACATTTATAGAAGATTGTGCGAAACGAAAATGCAGAAATACATTTACTCGGAAAATAAAATATGTTCGACATTTACTTTACACGGTCATGTTAATCACCATTATGCGCTGCCTGCTAGAAATTACCTTAACCAAAAATTTTTCAATAGATGGATCGGGACACGGGAAACAATAGAATAGGCAGCAAGGTCTCCACATCTCATCCCACTAGGTTTTCTTGTAGGGGACCTTAAAAGTAAGGTTTATAAAACAAAACCCAAAATATCAATAATCTAAAAAATCGTATAAGGAGTGAATGTAAACTTATTATGCCGGAAACTATTCAGAACCTAAGAAATACAGTTTATTTAAGGTTAGGTAAATTTTCAATATCTTTTATACAAAAATTTAATAAATTTTAGCAACAACATTTTTAAATTTTAATAAAAATTCAATTTCCATTATGTAAAAATGGTTTAAAATAAAAAAGTGAAACTTCAGTAATATAAAAATATTAATATGAAAAAATAAAGTTGGGCACTCGAACTACTTTTGGGCTGATCCTGTATATTCACACTAAAGCTAAAAAAATGCGCAAGAAAAAATACTAATTTACGTCTTCGAGGGATCCTTCAAAAAGTCAGACAATTTAATAATATAGAATTTATTTAATGTTAGATGTTCACATTATACAGGGTCTTTGATTATATTTACGTGGCTTCTGGAGCCTTTATTTTTATATGAAAATTGTAGGTTTTTCCTATAATATCTTTTAAAATTAACGTTAAAAAATATTGTATGAAGCAATTGAGCAACTTCAACTTTTTTAAATGGAACACCGTGTATATTATGGGCTACAAAGGAAGATCTCATTTTCTGATATATATATATATATATATAATATATTATATATATATATATATAATATATATATATATTATATATATATATATATATATATATATATATATATATATATATATATATATATATATTATATATATTATATATATAATATATATATAATATATATATATAATATATATATATATATATATTTATATATATATATATATATATATATATATATATATATAATATATATATATATATATATATATATATATATATATATATATATATATATATATATATATATACAGGGTGATTCACGTTGAGTGTCCTATAAAAAATTCTGGGAAACCAAAAAAGTATTTGAAATTTGCATTACGGCATAACATGTAATAGCTACATTTTAAAAATATTTTGGCAAGTGCAGCGTTGCCAGATCTAACCGAAACCAACGGCAACATTGTAATTTTAAATGGAACACCCTGTTTTTATTGCATATTCGCATTCTACACAAAATTCTAAGTAAGTTTTATTAACATCTTCCTATACCTAATATTACGTTTAAGAAAATAATTAATTACAATTTTTTAAGGAAAATTATCATGTTAAAAAGGTTTAATATTTAGTCTAACCAGCTGGATACTAGAATTTTTTGGGGTTAGACACGCATGTTAAAAGATCTGCATGCTATTATAGCAATATATCCTACAGGGTCCCAAAAAATTTGCATTTAACCGATATTAAATAATGATTAAAACTCAATTTTGTCAAATACAACATACTGTATTTTATCCCATTTTTGAATAGACCAATAATTTACCTACAAAATGTCCATACATCTTTCTATACCCATCTGCAAGCGTTTTTTAAATATAAGCAATTTTAAATTTTTAAAGAATTTATTTCTTATTAACCATACAAGATAAATATTTTTTACCTTATATGCCAAATGGTTGTCAGAGCAATTTAAAATACAAACTTTCATGGCCTACCTAGGTAAATTGTAAATTAAGCCGGTGGTTTACTGTAAATAGTATTTAAAAACAGGAAAAACCAAAATTCGTTTGTATTTAAAAACGGAGGCAAATGGGAAGAAACATGTATGGACATTTTGTAGGTAAATTATTGGTCTATTCAAAAATGGGATAAAATATAGTATGTTGTATTTGACAAATTGAGTTTTAATCATTATTTAATATCGGTAAAAATGCAAATTTTTTTGGGGCAAACCCGCAGGATATATTGTATAATAGCATGCAGATCTCTTAAATAAATGCATTGTCTAACCCAAAAAAATTTCTAGTATCCAGCTCGGTACAGTAAATATGAAACCTTTTAACATGATAATTTTCCTTAAAAAAAAATAGTAATTAATTATTTTCTTAAAAACGGTAATATATAGGTATAGGAAGATGTTAATAAAACTGAAACCAGAAAAAAAGATCTTTCGTTGTAGCCCATAATATACAGGGTGTTCCAATTAAAAAAGGTCGCGTTGCTTATATATTTATTTTTTTTAATGCGATATTTTCTTACTGATAACTTCAAAAGATAATATGGAAAAATCCTACAAATTTTTATGTAAAACATTTTTTTCTACCTTCAAAAATAAATTCTCCAGATGACACGTAAATATAATCAAAGACCCTGTATAATTATGTTGATTTGAAAATCCCCTTTTATTTTGAAGTCAGTTAAAAACACATTTAGGCTCGTCAGACTAACCGAAATCTGCAATATCAAATCAATGAAATTTACTCATCAAAAACTATATTTCTTTTATGCTTTCCCAGGTAACTAAACCATATTCTACCTGTGTTAGTGCGCTTGTAAATCTGGTATAGAGAAAGTTTATTATGACTGTTATACATTTTAAGCCATAGTAGGAGTAATTCCACTTGCACCAAGGTCGTACTAGTTTGCAATTTTATTGTTTAAAAAAACGTAAAAAGTATGGTACAAATTATGTTGTTTACAATAGTTTACATTGTTAATTGTCAATTTGGTGCTGACAGTGAGTGGCTCTTGTCTTGTTAAATGTTAAATTATTTGTGAACGAAATGTTTTAAGATTGACCCGTGCTATACATATACTTAATTAATTTGTAGTTGTGTTGT
This sequence comes from Listronotus oregonensis, assembly GCA_019359885.1. Taxonomy (NCBI): domain Eukaryota; kingdom Metazoa; phylum Arthropoda; class Insecta; order Coleoptera; family Curculionidae; genus Listronotus; species Listronotus oregonensis. Next base: position 16,648 of record JAHBCN010007509.1, on the reverse strand, counting down.
TTTAAAATTATTATGGTGAGTTGACTTTAATTAATAATTGTCAAGGTATTTGTTTTTATATGATAAAATATTAATATACAGGGTATAGGTAAATAATGTAATATTGGGATAATTCAATATATTCAGATTTGTGTAACACATATTGTCATATCCTATTTTAATTATAGGTTTATTAGGGTAGCAAAAAAATGCCCATTTGTTTCTACATATTTACACCGGCTGTAATAAGATTTAACAAAAAAGATTTTTTATCAAGTCTGAAAACAAAGAGAAACTGACGTTTCGTTGCCGTTGCTTTTTTGGTGCTGTTAATGTACTGTGCTGTTTTTTATCAGCTCATGAAGGCTTTAAAGCAGATGTACTAACATACCATAGATACCCAAGAGGCAATTTATTAAGAAGAGATTCAATATTTAAAATTTTGGAAATGAAAAAAAATAATTCTATAGACAGAAGGTTGCATTGCGGATGGACTGTAAAGGAATGCATAAAAGTAGTGTGCGTTATTCTATTAAGACCTGCCGGCTGATTCCTTAAAGCAGAAGCCATAAAAATACCGAAAAAAGAGCAACACGATCCCAACGTGTAGTTGGAAGCTTTCTTGCAAGGATAGAGTCACTATTAAAGGGAACAGCTCTTTTTTTAAATGGAATCAAACTTGCTAAGAGTTGTGGTTAACGCCATTTTCAAAATATTTAAACAGTATTTAAAAGCATCTGATTTTATATACATACAGAATATACAAATTATTAGAATGGGTAAAATATTTTGTAGCTCAAAAGAGGAATCAGCTTTTTCGAAGCAGCTCTGTATATAGATATAAGAGATTTTTTCGCCACAGCCAACGTGATTGTGTTTTTAGTCTTAAACCGGACAGGATTTTCTATGCTACGATTTTATATCAATTGGAGGTTTTGTAATAATTGGCACAAAGCGGGCTGACGGCCTGTACAGTGCGAAGAACAAAGATGTTCTTACACACACACACACTTCGGAATTCCAAGGCCAAGATTGCGTAGTTTTTCTCTCAGGGTTTCCTTATCGTGTGTGGCATTGGACACAGGCTTCGTAAATTTTTTAACTTATAAACCAAACGTTCGATCAAAGTATCAATACTGTCACTTGTCACTGAGTTCTTTTGCATTGTGATCATATCTTGCGCGTTTGTATGTCATTCACTACTTTTGCAATACTAATTTTCACTTTCTATAAGCAATGTTTCTTGTTTTTTAAGTCCTTAAATTCAATTTAACTCTTACATATTAATTTTTTAAAATTAATTATCAACATTTAAAAAAAATTGATATGTTATCAGTTTATATTCAAAGTTATCCGCTATACGGAAAGACAGCAACCACTTAAGGACTAATTCCGACAAGTGGAAAATAATTTTAAAACATAAAGCCCTTTTACGAAGCTGAGATCATCATAACCCTATAATAAAGAAAACAACGAAAATGAAGAAATAAGCGTGTTAGGGTTTTCGAGGCCCATAATAAGATGCCTTGTATACTGACTTTAGCAAGGCTATTGATAAAATCAGCCATGAGCGATTACTTGAGAGACTTGCTGAGGTTGGGGTATGCGACCGGCTCTTAAAGTGGGTTCGGTCCTACATTTGTGGTCGGAAACAGGTTGTTGTAGTGAACAAGTATCACTCAGAGCCTTTTGAGGCATTCCTCAGGGGAGTCACTTGGGGCCTATAATATACATTAATAATATAAGTAAATGCTTTTTAAATAGTACCCATGTTTTGTATTTTTTGTATTTGTATTCAATAAAGACCCCGGAAGATTGTTTTAGTCTACAGGAAAACCTCGATAGGTTGCTCGTTTACTGCAATGAAAACTTTAAAAAAAAAAATAATCAAATTAGGGATCTTGGTGTCATATTGGACAGCAAGTGAATCGGTCATTTGAGAAATCTCGTGAGTCCATATTTTAGCTCAAGTGACATTTAAGCATTTTGAGAATTTTAAATCGTAGACGCATCGATTCACAGAGAAATGCCGCTTGTTACCATAAAACCAGAGGTTAAAATAATATGAACGTCGTTTGTGGTTGGGCCCAGTAGGAACTTTTGGAACATGCGCTAGAGTTGCCGGTTATCGGCAACTCTTGTTGCCACCGTATGGACCGGGATCCGAAGCTAAGATAAACACAAGGCTTAACTCAAGGTGTTAGCATACCGTGCTGATGAGTGTATGACATCCTGTGCCTTAAACAGGTGTCTCCAACGGTGCCTCTGAGATACAGGGCGACCTCTCAGAGTATCTAGCCTTACCGCAGTAATGCGGGGCTCTGCCGTGGTGGACTATTACTTCCATAGCTCCAAACAGAAAGCGGACAGAACCGCTTTCATAGGAAAAAAGTGACAAAGGTGCGCTGAGATGTGCCACTCAAGGTCACAAGCAGACAAAGGTGCGCCGACCGAAACGGGTGAATCCGTTTTGTAAGGAGCCCCAGAAGTCACCGGCGCCTGTTTTACAGGGAAGGGCTAATCCATCCCGAACAAGCAGGTGCTTAGAAAGGTTCCCTGAATACAAATGAAGGCGGACAGAACCGCCTTTATAGTTCCTGGCTTTAAACAGAAAGCGGATAGGACCGTTTTCATAGGATAAGGCCGGAGATGCGGCCCAGAAAGAACATTTGGTTCCTGGAACAAGGACCTGGTAGCTACCCACGTCACTAAACCGGAAGAGGAGGGCATGATGGATCTAATCGTCTGCTCGTCATACTCTCCAGGAGACAGGGACACCAGAACACATCGGAACACATTGTGCTCGTGTCCGGTAGTGACACGAGTGGGAGGAGATGTAAGAACTCTCTCCCAATCTGGTATTGGATTCTTTAAAAGTCCGATCCTAATATAAAAAGGTGTGAGCCACAATAGACCAAGCGGTCGCAGTAGAGGGCGTAAAAAGTCCACTCACTTTAAACCCTAAACCTACCTACGGTGTATCTCAAATGAATTTGTCTGCGATGTGTTTTTTGGACTTACAGGGTTTCTTAAATGATCGATTTAAGTGGTCTTCTCGGTTTCATTATGATAAAGTTGTTTCTGACGCAAACAGGAGGCTGGGATTTATAATCAGAAATTGAAGATGTTTTAGAGATCCAAGAGCTATCCTCTCACTTTATTTTGCTTTTGTTTGTAGTAAACTCTCATTTGCTTCGGTTGTATGGAGTCCGCATTATAACATACTCATTAGCATAATACATTTCTTAAAGTATTAGCATTCAAGGCCGATTTCTTACCTGAAGATGCCGCCCGCCAGTTTAAAATCTTACCCCTTGCTGAATGACGAAAAATGTCTGATTTATGTTTAATATTTAAGCTTATTTATTATCAAATAGAGTCCCTCTTTTTACTATTTAATTATTTAAAGTATCATTCCAAAGAACAAATTAAAGACGCAACACCTAATTAATTAGAATGCAAATCACATGTAATAATTATTATAAAAATTTTGAGTTGTTCTGCGCTACGTTAGCAACTCTTAAGTTAAATCTTAAAAACCTTTTTTGTGCACGATTTTTTGTAAGTGTAATTACATAATATGTATTATTTTTTATATACTTTAGGAACAGTAGTATACTTTTGTAAAACCCAATAGCATAATGTAAAAATTGGATGAGGGTTTAAAACACAGGTCCGTAGTGTCCTAAAGTTGTAAATAAATAAATAAATAAATAAATAAATAAAAAAAAAATTAAAAGAATGATATTTCCTGGAATAGCTTTAAATAGTAGTAGCTTAAGTTTTAATAAAGTGAATACTTTTTAAGGCGCGTTTAGTACTTTTTGTGGGTATTAATTGAGACTGAACCGTCAGACTCGGCTATCCAATGCTCATGATGCAGTGGGAAAAAAACCAGATACCAAAATATGATCAAATGCTTAGTGTATTTGCTTTTTAGGAATCGTTTTTTTTATCGTCTTGAATTTGTGATTTGTGTATGTTGGATTGTGAAAGGTTAATAGGGAATCTCGTCTTAGTGAAGTTCTCACTTTTGTTTTGTCGTCTTAAGCACACACTCTAAGGCCCAAAGAATTTTGACGTCCAATAAATATTCTCCATACTCGTGTTGTTAATATAACAGAATATTTGCACCCTGGTAATGATGTGAGAAGATTAGAATTTTGTCACCGGTTTTTAAATAAATTTAACGAGGGTCGTTCTTTTCACAAAAAAATAATTTGGTCACATGGTACGAACTGTTCGTCAACAAGATCGATTTGGGGTAAATGTGAGATGTTTTTCATTTTAAAAGAAACCGATGTATCGCTGTTTCAAATAAAAACTTAAATGCAGATAAATATCTGGACCCCAATCAAACCTTTTCGATCTCTTTTATGATGTTCCTTTAACTAAAGTAATGGAAATTTACTTTCATAAAGATGGCGCCCTTACCCGTAATGCACTTTGAATAAAAGAGTCTTTAAATACTCACTTTGGAAACCGTTGGATGGGAACACTTGGATCTATAAAGTGGCCACTACGATCTCCGGATCTAACACCTTTAGATTTTTTTCTTTGGGGAGTATTGGAAAATTAAATTTATCAAGGAGTCATCTTAACCCGACAACCACTTGATTAAAGAACTTATGAAGCCTTTGCAGAAATACACATAATAAATGTCTTAAGATCCGTTTAAAAAGATGTCAAGAATGCATTAAAAACAACGGAGGGGCTTTCGAATATTTGCAATAAGTTCCATTTTTTTTTCCTTAATATGAATTTTTATTTTGTTTCAAAGTTTTTTATTATTTTAAATTAATTTTTTTGTGCTAACTAAACTGCTCAACAAAAAGATCGTACCATTTAATTTTTAGACCCATTTTTAAACTGCTGTAACTTTTTTAAAAATTTACTTTTTTAAATATCTAAAACGAAGTTTAAAACCGCGTTTCTTCTACTTTAAGATGTATTGCATTTGGTTTTAATAAGATTAATATTATCATGATGTACAGGGTGATCAATAGAGTGCTGCAAAAAAACAAAAAATTCGAGTGTGTCCCATTTCAGTAGTAATTTTTTTTGGTCGTTATAATATGGGTTGTTACCAAGGTCATATCAATATCTCTAGACGTTTATGCCAGTTTTTGAAATGAGGACCTCTGGCTTGCGATACAGTTCTAAACGTCAAATTTTGGTAACCAATTCTTTTAAAGCTATAACTGGAAAATGGATTGACGGATTTTAACAAGTGATTTATATTTGGAAAGCTCATTTTATTTAGATTTTTTATGTCCTAAGCACTTTTCGATAGGTTATAATTTTATGAGTATACGGGGCCAACAAATACCAAAAACATAGCTGATTTAGAAATTCTAAATATAGGGTAAATTATTAAACGCCAAAGGGACCATATGTGTGTGTTTTGTTTTAAAAATGGCCAAGTTGAAGTTTGTGTCAGTATCTCGAAACGATTTTTACCGTTAATCGATTTATGCTGTTTAAGTGCCTGTAAACTTATTCAGCAAAAAGGTGTCGTTATTATGGCATTAGGTCTGAATGGTAGGAATCCCCTCAAAGTTTTAAACATTTTTAAACATAAATTAAGGTATTTGGTGTTGTACACCATGATATACGGAGTGATCAATAAAGTGTTTTATTTTATTTTTTTTTCGTATTATTAGACGATCTTGCCTAGCTGTCGTTTTTCTGGCTCATCCGCAGCGACCCTGTTGGCGGTAATTTGGACTACCATGGGCTCGTGCTCTAGCTTGTGTCCGTTTAACAACAGATATTGTGGTACCCACAATACGCAATGTTCGGTATAGTACGGCCTTGTTGACGTAATCTGCTTAAGATTAACATTATTAGGCATGTAACTATGTTTTTTTTAATACATTTCGGTGTCTAAAAACTTACCGCACTATATTTTGTAGTTCATTTTCGCTTAGTTTTGCCATTTTTAAAGAGTAAAATCACCCCTACAGAAGACAAAAAGTTTTGTTTGACTTACAAACGGTTTTATGACAATGACATTATTCCATCGTTGCTATAGAAACGTATCGCTGCTATAGATAAATTTAATGTATTAAGTAAACATTTTTTTTGTTTTTTGTAGAGGTTATTCGACTTTTTAAAAGTGGAAAAACTAAGCTAAAAACAACAATATAGTGCGGTAAGTTTTTGGACACCGAAATGTACTAAAAAGAGGTTCAAGCCTAACAATTTTAATCTAAAACATGTTGCGCAAACAAGGCCGTTCTGTACCTAATGTTGCGGTAATTATTGATACCATAATAAATTTAAAAGCACTTTGTTGATCACTCCGTATATCATGGTGTACAACACCAAATAACCTAATTTAGGTTTAAAAATGTTTAAAACTTTAAGACGTTGTTGGAATTCCTACCATTCAGACCTAATGCCATAATAACGACGCATTTTTGCTGAATAAGTTTACAGGCACTTAAACAGCATAAATCGATTAACGGTAGAAATCGTTTCGTGATATTGACACAAACTTCAACTTGGCAATTTTTTAAACAAAACATACACATATGGTCCCTTTGGAGTTTAACAATTTACCCTATATTTAGGATTTCTAAATCAGCTATGTTTTTGGTATTTTTTGGCCCCGTATACTCATAAAATTATAACCTATCAAAAAGTGCTTAGGACATAAAAAATCTACATGAAATGAGCTTTTCGAATATGAAACACACGTTAAAATCCGTCAATCCGTTTTTCAGTTATAGCTTTTTAAAGAATTGATTACCAAAATTTGACGTTTAGAAGTGTATCGCAAGCCAGAGGTCCTCAATTCAAAAATTGGCATAAACGTCTAGAGATATTGATATGACCTTGGTAACAACCCATATTATAATGACCAAAAAAAATTACCACTGAAATGGGACACACTCGAATTTTTGTTTTTTTTGCAGCACTCTATTGATCACCCTGTACATCATGATAATTTTCATCTTACTAAAACCAAATGCAATACGGCTTAAAGTAGAAGAATCGCGGTTTTTAACTTCGCTTTAGATATTCAAAAAAGTTAATTTTTAAAAAAGTTACAGCAGTTTGAAACTGGGTCTAAAAATTAAATGGTACGATCTTTTTGTTGAGCAGTTTATTTCTTCTCCTATTTGTATAACAATGTCAACAAAGTTTCGTTTCTACTATATTAGCTTTTGTTACATAGTCTTCTGTGGTTTTAGGTAATAAAGTTTAAAGAGTCTAAGAGAAATCGGCGTATGAGTACCGAAAACTATTTACTACCTTAATTTTTTTATACGATTCTCTTAAAATTGCCCTACTGATGATATAAATGCATGTTGCCTTAGGCAACCTGGTGCCATGTTGTTTAAACCGAAATGGTTTAAACAATTGCAAGAAATTGTTATTTTCCAACCGGATAATTTCTTTTATATCCTTTATTAAAATACAAAAAAAGGCTTCATGACTTTTCACGAAAAAGTTAATATTTTTGGAGATATGAATTTTAAGGGTTCGAAAAATTTCAAATTTGGGTACTTTTGACCAATGAATAATAATAATATATTTCTTATACAATAGTTAATAGGGTAATTCCGGGGTAGATGGCCATATGGGAGAGATGGCCTATCGAAATATTTCAAGGAATCGCTCACTAGATGTCACTGTTTAGCATTTAGTTCGCTGCGCATCGTCGTTACTCTCGGTAACGGTACGGCAAGACATTTGGCGAAAAATAAAAGAAAAAGTAAGTAAATCTTTTGTTTTTTATTTTTACTACTGTGAATATTTTTTTGATGTTAATTGTTTTACACAATTGTGGTGTTAGTTTCTTAAAATAATGGTGATATATGTATTTGTTGCAAAGTATACGAACAATGCTACGTTATAACCTCAAAATTATTTGTTTCGTGTCATGTCTTGTTTTAGTTTTCGTTGTGGCCATCTCTCCCGGAAAAAGGGAAGATGGCCAATTCAGTCGGTATATGATGGCCATAGTGCCATGGTACAGAAATGATGTTTTATGCAAATAATTGATTTATTTTTATATTTGTTGTGATGCCTAATAAATATAAGAGAAAGGCAGTGGCTGTGAGAGGAAACTGGTCAGAAGAATCACTAAAAGCAGCTATTAGTGCTGTGAAAAATGATGGATTATCCGTACTAGCGGCAGGTCTCCAGTACCAAATACCTAGAAAAACATTAGAAAGAAGAATAAAGACAAATAATGACAAGAAAGGACCTATGGGACCACCCACTTTATTTGGAGAAAAAAACGAAAAGAAATTGGTTTACTCATATTAAAACAATGCAAGCTAAAGGCTTTCCTTTAACAATGGATGACGTGAGAAAAATTGCTTACGAATTAGCCGAACAGTTAAAATTAAAGCATAGATTCAATAAAGAAAATCAGAAAGCAGGATATGACTGGTTGCTGATGTTCTTAAGCAGAAATACCGATATTACACTAAGGAAGTCAGAAGGGGTTGCTTTGGCTAGAGTCAACGCCTTGAATAGATCAGAAGTTAATGCATATTTTCAACTGCTTGAAAGCGTCCTTATCCAAGACAATGAGATGCTACCTCCTAACTGCGTATTTAACATGGATGAATCTGGCCTACACTTAAACAGTCGTCCGGGACACGTGCTTGCTGAAAAAGGTTCTAAGGCGGTTTCCACAGTAACATCAACTGAAAAAGGGGAGACAATAACCATTATAGCCTGCTGCAATGCGGAAGGCACGTTCTTGCCACCTGCTTGTATAATGAAAGGAAAAAATAAAAAACCCGAGTTTGAAGACGGGTTGCCTCCAGGATCAAAATTATTCATGTCTCAAAAATCAGCGTACATAACGTCAGAAATATTTTTAGAATGGTTAAAAACACACTTTGTTCCAAGGAAATCAGCCGGAAAAGTTGTTCTTCTGTTAGACGGCCACTCAACTCATTGCAATTCCGTGGAAATGTTGGAATATGCCAATCAGAATGACATTATTTTGATATCAATGCCCAGTCACACGTCTCATTATCTCCAGCCCTTAGATCGCTCAGTTTTTAAATCATTAAAACATCACTTTTATGAACAGTGTAGACTTTGGCTGATCCAAAACCCAGGACGTCGAATAACCAGGCTTTTTCGACTTTACTTGCAAGGCTTGGGGTAAATCAGCATCGTCGGAAAATGCAATTGCTGGATTTAAAGCAACTGGATTACCCCTCAACCCCGGGGCGATCCCCGATTATGCGTTTATTAAAAAACTACAAGTGACTCGACGAATCCTCTGTTACACAAGTACTTCCCCCCGTACATCTTTGGACAATGAAAAGGAACCTATCCAGGTTGTCCTTATGAACCAAAAATGATACAAACTTAGCCCCCCAAAAACCCAAAAAAATGCCCCATGTTAATGTTTCACCCCCAGCTTCGGGGAGGTTCGTTCAAAAAACCAGTTACACCCATCTAAAAGGATATATCCCTATTCCAAAAAAATTTATTGAATTGCGTAAACGAGTAAACAAGTTGGAAAACTATCACTTCGGAAGAACACATCAAAATTAGAAAAAATGCTGCAGAAAAAAATCTAAAGGAAAACGTAAAAAATGTTCAAAATAAAGAAGAAAAAAAAAGAGAAATAAAAAGGGCTATTGATTTAAAAAAAAAACCTTCGAAGACTATCTGATAATAGTGACGATATTCCTTAAAAAATTTTTCAGATAAGAATAAGAAAAAAAAATTAGACGAAAAAAGGCAACTATCGTGGGTGTGGTGAGAACTATTACGAAACACTTCTCTGAAGACTCCAATTACATGTCCCGTTTTGGGTTCGAAAAAGCACCCTTTGAAACGATTCTCCCAAATTTGGGACGAGGAAAAAGACTTAAAAATAAAAAAAAAACCAAAAAGAATTATAAGCCTAGAATTAAGTTATGGCCATCACCTCTAATGCCATGGGATCACGCCCGGCACCTCGGGGGAGATGGCCCAAATTTTGATTTAAAAACTTGAATTAATAAGGGTCTCTTTGAAATTGTTACTTTTTGTTTATAATATGATAGTTGATTCTTAAAATTTAATAAAAAAAAAATATAATTTAAAAAAAGATTTATTTTAATAACGAAAAAATATGGCCAACTACCCCGGCTTACCCAATATTAATATATTAATATTATTCCTTATTATATTTAAAAAAAAAAAATTTTTTTTAAGTTTTTGATTTTTATTACGCACCTTCAAAAATACAGCTCTAATAACTTTTTAAAATTAATTTCAGGAAAAAACATAACAAATTGTCGATAATTAAATTATAAATAACATTCTTTTCTTAACAATTTTATAAATTAAATTTTTAAGATAAATGATAAATAATGATTCAGGACACAGAGATCCGACCCAGCATTTCACGGTTATTTTTTATTCCTAGGTTGGTTTTTAATAATTTATTTGTTTACCTTAACGCAGTTCGGTTTTAATTTTTTTTGCAGATTATTTTGGAAAACCCTTTTTTATTGTAATCGCTGGGTTACTTTTTCTTTCTATCGCCTTTGGTACCCTACCTTATCTTTACGTTCCCTTTTTTCCCCGGTATGGTGTACTAAAAAATTAACATAAGATACCTCGAGTCGATAACTGGCCTTAATTTTGTTCGATGCAACATTAATTTTGAGGCCATCTTTCACTATTGACAAAACCCAATTTATTAATAGGTTAGATTCATTTTGTATAAATAAATAGTTTCTAATTTAAGCAGGGACTTCCCTTTTAAAAATGTTTGTATTTTGAATTAACCATGTCAAGGGTTCGTAATCAAATTTTGTTTCTCTAGGTATTGGTAGGGTTTTTCCCCCCTATAAATCCTCGACACTTTGGGTTTGTCAGAAATTACATTTCCTTAGCAGTTTTGTTTTTATTGGCTATGTAGTTAGGGTTGTTTACATTACCTTCCATTTCCCTTAGTTTGTTTACTTTTTTTTTTCCATTCCCAACAGTTGTCGTGGGGGCCCGGGGCCGACATTTTTTCCTTTTACCCCCAGAGTTTTTTTTATACAGGTTTTTTTATTTTATCCTCTTTGCGTTGAAACTGTAAATATTGGTTATTATTCTGGATTGTTGTAAAATTTTGTTTGAATATATTTTTGACAGTTCGGGGGAAAGTTCTTTGGGCAGCGTGGATAGGAAACCCCAAAATGTGTAACATGTTGCCAATTTGGGGGAAAAATTTCCCTAAATTGAAAATGTGCTGGCCCACTGGTATTTTTTGAGAAGGAAAAAGGGCCATCGGCCATTTTTTTACCCTTTTAGTAACCTTCAAACCGAGAACTAGGAAAATTTGCAGCTACTGGTATTCAAGCCATCTTTGTAGGATTTGTGCTGAAAATTTTCCCAAAAAATTTTTCCCCGATTTAAGTTACCTTTGGTTTTTGAAAATTTTGTTGGTTTGCGTTCCCTTTTTTGGCTTTTTGGGGGAAAAGAAATCTGCATTGCAGGACTTTGTTCGACGCCGCAGGGATCACGTGTCAGTTGAAAATACCCCTTAACATCTTGGGTAAGTTCTTCTAGACTTATTTTAACTGGTATTTTCCGTATAAAACGGTACATTAATAGATTTATTTGGGTTTTCTTACGACGCGCTGGTGGTTCAGGGTTTTTATTTTTTTTATAATTACGTCATGCGTTGGGCAAGTCAATTTCGTAAGAATTAATTATTAATTACCCCTTTTTACACCCAAATTTTAAAGGGGGTTTTTTGTGGCCAATTTATTGCGAAAAACGCAGTTTTATTGAATTATTCTTTTTTTTTTGTTTTTTTTTTTTTACAGTTACGTTAATTGGCTACTTTAATTAGCGTTAAAGTTTTAATAAATCCCGTTAGATGGCGCTTGTGTATAATTCTTTTTTCTCTTTTAGTATTAATTAATTTTCTGGGGTTAAATTACCTTCTTTTTGGGAATAAATTTTAATTTAAGTTTTTTTTTCATAATTTTTCTTTTTTAGACTTTTATTCGGGTTTTTAAGTATCTGGGTGACTGCGAGACCCATTTATTATTTAAATTGTCAATTTAGTACTTCGAATTTTTTTTTTCAAAAAAATTAGTTTTTTTTAAATTTTCCTTAATTAATTTTGGGCTTTATTAAGCCAGGATGGTTTTACCTTCGATTAAATACAATGGTATGGATATATTACCTTTTATTTTACACTAGTTAAATGATTGTTAATTAACTTTTGGTAGCTAGGGGAAAATGTTCTTTTTTTTTTGCCCAAAGGAATAGGGCATAATGTTTTTTTTTTAAACTAGTTTACTGAAACAATTTTATTTTATGTTATCTCGATTTAATGGGTTGTTTATTTTTTTTATGATTAATTAACGTTGCTTACTTAATAAATTACTATTTTTTTTTTTTTTTGATAACGAAAAGGGCTCGAACCAAGCACCAGATTTTAAAGTTTCCTTATATTAACTTTTTTAAATGAAACCCTACGGTATGGGGTTTGAGGGGGAAATTTTTTGGGGGTTTTTTTAAAATCGCTTAATTATCTTACGTTTTATTGGGTTTAATTAGTATTGAATTTTGTAGGGTTCTTCGGACGGGCCAATTTTCTTGACATGGGCCATTAATTTTTGAAACAGTTTTCGCTTTGGTTCGGAGGGGCCATCAATTTGGTAAGAAGTTTTCTTGGACGGGTCAGAGATAGTGACCATTTAACTGGTCAATGTGTTGTCTGTAGTTTTGGACACCATCGCTCTTCACGGTGTGTTGGCTGGCACACGCCATCACTTGGAATCGACAAAACAGGCAACATTATGATTAACTCACTAACAATTTTTATTTATAACTTTTCAATTAAGAATTTAGGACTCTACCTTTTAATTTTACCACATTGTTGTTAATTATTTGCGGCCTTTTCTTTTAATTTTGATAGCAATATATTTTTTTGGTAAATCTATATTCTTATTGGTTTTCAAATGGTGCACTTAGTCAATAATTATTTTTAATTAAATAAGCGGTATTTATATATATTTTTATATTTTATATATATATATATTTTTTTTAAATTTAGACTTATATTTTTAATATTTACCCTTTTTCCCATCTCAGTTTTAAAAAAATTTTAACAGTTTTAACCCTTTTTATTTCGTTTATATTTTTTTGTAAATTTTTAAATTATAAATTTAATTTTTGTACATTTCATAACCCGCATTACCTTTTTTTATTTTGAATATTTTTTTTTTTTAAAACTTTTAAATCACAAATTTGTAATAAATTTATTAACTATTTTTTTTAAATATAGTGTTTTATTTGGCTCGCCTGTGTCTCCTTTTCTAATGTTAATATTGTTTAGAAAAATTTTTTTTCTTGTTTTGAGTGGTAGTAAAGTTGAACGGATTTCCCCAATTTAAAACCCTTTGGGAAGGTCTCTGCTGGCCTGGCACCAAAAGCAGTGGCCCCCATTTTTAAACCCCCCCACTCTCCGGCAAATGATTTGGGCTTTTTTGCACGCTCTCTCTACCACCTTCACTTTACGTACTTTTTAAATTGTTATTAATTTTATTTAAAAAAAAAATAAACTTTTTTTTTTAAAGGCTCCAAAGGCCCAAAAAAAGTTGGAAAAGTTTTTTTTAGGCCAAAACATTTGGGCAAAGCAACAGCGGACAAGCATTGAGTCAGAAAAACAATAAAATTTTTTTTCAAATCTCAATTAAGAATATTATTATATTGAAAAGGGGAATAAAAAAAAAATATTTTTTATATTTTATTCTTTTTTTTAAAATATTTTTTTGTGGGTCAAAAATCCCCCAAATTTGGGGTTTATTTAAACCTTTATAAAGAAAATTTAAAAAAACCGGTTGGAAAATAACAATTACTTGTAATTATTTAAAAATTTCGGCTTAAACAATATGGCATCAGGTAGCCCCCTAACATGCATTTTTATCATCAGTAGGGCAATTTAAAGAAAATCGTATACAAAAATTGAGGGGAAATACTTTTTTAACCCATGCCCGATTTCTCCCGACTAAAATAAATTCAAAATCTAATATCATTCTGGCATGTTAGATCAAAAAGAAATTAATATGCTATCTTTTATTCTGTAATTGAACCCCTTTTTTTAATTTTCCAGCGTATCTCTTGGGTAAGCAAAAATTTTCAAATTTTGTTTTTTCCCCAAGTTTGAGCCAAAAGAGCATTGACGCCATACTACTTTTTTTTCCCTTTAAAATTAAAAAATTTCCCTAAAAAATCCCCTTTTTTACGTTTCCCTAAACAATCTATAAAAACTGTGTAAATCTTAGGAAGCATTAATTGTTGCTATCTAAAGTTTAAATTTTTTTAAATGGCTTAAATGTTTAATGTGACTCACCTACCCTGGGTGTAATTACGCACCTGATTACCTATTTTTTTATCAGATTTACACTTAAAACATTTCCAAATAAATGCGCCCATTATTAAACAAATAATTAGTAACATACACAGTGGTAAAAACATAATATTTATTAAAGCTAATATTATTTCTTTTTAAAACTTTTAAAAATTAAGTTGCTTTTTAAAACCCCAAATGTTTTACTAGTTTTTGTAAAAAAAGCGCTGGACAAAAAACATTAAACAAAATAGCTCCAACCTAGTAAAAAAGCTAAATTCTTCCTGTAAAAAATGGTATTTGACTTAATCGGCCTTGGCTATAAAACATAGTCCAATAACTGAGACTGAAAAACCCAAAGCTGTAAATAATTCTGCAGTTTTTTTATTTGTGGGGAATTCTTTGGGCTTTGTGGGTGCTTTCGAGCAAGAAAGAGTTTATCACGATTCCGACGTGAGAACCCGCTAAAAAAGGCCCCAAAACCCCAAAAAAGGGTTTTCCCAAATATCGCCAAAATATGCAAATTAAAAATTTTTATTCAGAAAAAATGAAGATCACCCCAAAAACTTCAAAAAAGGTTTTTAATTTTTTCCCAAAAAATATTTTTCCAAAAAAGGCCGTAAAAAACCAAAAATTTCCCCCACTGGTAGAGGGAAGGGGGGGCCCCTTACGCGGCCGTCCCTGAACCCCAAAGCAAGCGACTAACGATACGGGCCCCCGTTTATTTAGGTGGTTTCTTAGGACCCGGCTCAAAAACCCCGATAGAAAATTTTAAAAGGGAATAATTTTTGGAAGATCGTGATGGATGATCTAGCAATTATTTATTATTGGGAAAAAAAAGAGGATGACGAAATACTATTCAATTACCAACCCAAAAAAGAAGCCCCCTAAACCAATATTTTGAAAAAACGCGATGAGGGTTGTTATACTACATTAATAAATCGACATCTGCAACAGGATGAAGTAAAATTAGAAAATATTTTTGACTGAATAAAGCAGAGTTTACTTTTATTCTTGATTAAAAAAAGACGATATAAAGTCAAGCCAGAAACAGAGTTGAATATCCAAAAACCCCCAAAAGGGAAAAAAATTAGCCATTGTATTAAGCTAAATCTGTAAAGGTGTACCAAATTGAGTCTTATCATTAGGATCGGGGAACTTAAAAAATACGAGGTCGGTTAAATGAAGCAAAGTTGCGCAATATGATTTAATAAAAACCCCTAGCTTTAAAATTTTCGAATATTTACTTTTAAAAAAACCGTTTTTCCCGGATTAAGTTTTTTTTTTTTTTATAACTTTATTTGAATGGATGAAAAAAATAATTTTACTTTTATTTACTTTTTCTGTTCTACAAGATAGAGTTATTTTTTATAAGACGTTTCGTCTTTGAGCTGCCATCTCAACTTCTTTTTTTAAGGGGCCCGGATTTTTTTTATTATTTTAGGACTATAAAGTTCCAAAACCAATAATGTTTTCACTTATT
The DNA here is from genome assembly GCA_019359885.1 of Listronotus oregonensis. Lineage (NCBI taxonomy): Eukaryota > Metazoa > Arthropoda > Insecta > Coleoptera > Curculionidae > Listronotus > Listronotus oregonensis. Next base: position 857 of record JAHBCN010007509.1, on the reverse strand, counting down.
CAAAAAAAATTTTATTAATGGCCATTTTAGGAAACATATATTAAAAGAGTATACAATATACTTTGGCAGGATCTTTTGGAAAACATTAAACTGATTTTTTAAAAAGGGGAAAAATCATTGGATTTGGGGGCAAATCTCTTTAAAAAACGTAATAAAAAAACAGGATGTTTAAAAATAAAGTTTTTAAATTTTTTAAAAATTAAAAAAAAAACCAGACATTTTTTACAAAACAACAAAAAAAATATATGATACACGACTGCGACTAAACCGTTCTTCAGCATAATCCATCTTACAGGGGCCCTACGACGGCCCCGGGAAAAAACCAGCAATTTAAAAAAATGAGTAGGAGGTTTGCGGTTAATAGGGGAAAAGCATGCGGCGGCCGGTGAAGGAAACATACCTTTTTTAAATTGTGAGTCCGCGGGCACTGGGGTGATGAATTTCCCTGATTTTTAAAAAAAGATTGAACTTTATTAAAAAAAAATACATTTAAAAACTAACACTTTGCTTTTTTAAAAAATGGAAAATTTAAAAACATTTCAATAAAAAGATGAGTTTTTTATTCACGTTATTCTACGATTTTTTTGAACTCCAGAAACGGCTAAAAAAAGAAATGGGAAAACAATTTTTTATCAAAACGCAAGAAAGATTGGGGAAGGGAAAATTTTTTGGGATTATTGAACACTTGCTAAGGCTCATTATAAAAAAAAAATGTTAATAACAAACCATTTTTTCAAAAAAAATAAATAAATTAAAGAGATACTCTTACAATATTGGAAAAAATCTTTGACTGCTTTTTTTTAAAATTCTAAAAAAAACAGAATGGGCCCAAACTCATATGCAATGAAGGCTTTTTT
>JAHBCN010007508.1:22500-43178 GCA_019359885.1 Listronotus oregonensis | reverse complement strand
AATCCCTTTTTTCCCATATTAGCATGGAATGATCAGTCACTGCTAAAATAATGGGTGCAACGCCATCTTGCAAAGAAGATATTAGAATAATTTTCCAACAGTACATTCCCCCAGTTAAATGTCCGCAAAAATTTTTGGCCCATAATTTTTTTTAAAACACCGAGCCAACAGTTAAACCAATTTTTCTTAAATTTTTTTCTCCATCATTAAATATATATATATATTTTTTTTTAATCAGTATGTTTTTATGTTTTTTTTAACAATCCCAAGTTTGTAAAACGACTTTTAAATAAATTATTTTGTAAAAAAATTTACGTCTTCTTGCAATTTTTCAAAAATTAATTGCGGGTTTTCATCACTCGTTATTTTGGTAAAGATATTGTAAATTATACAAAACTTGATACTGTTCTTGGAAAGTTCTCCACGATAAAAAACTTATTTGCAATCCTTAGCGACTTTTCTTAATGATTAGGTAAAAATGTTGTTCAAAAAAAAAGGGCCCTTTTTTCGTCAATTTCGGAAAGTAGTGGCGCGTCGGGGGGTACATCTGGAAATCTCTCTGTAAAGTCTTGCTGCTTTAAAGGTTAATTCCCCATAGCAGTGCCGCAACAGGGTCGCACTACCCATAGCAGCGCAGCACAACGCGTCGCGTCGTGTCTATTCCCAAAAGCACCCAAGCAACAGCATCCGCTGCAGATTGATTTAAAAAAAACAGTCATCAGTTCATTTGGTTCAGGAATTTATAATGTTTGTCACTCTTCTATATTTCAGACCTTTCCTTCAAAATAATTAGTTCTCAATTTTCCTTTCCCCCGGTAATATCTAAATTTTAACTAGTAAAAAAAATTTCCCAGCAAAGTGTATCAACTAAAAAAGTATAAAAAACAAAGTACGCTACGAACATAAAACGATTGGACATGCCCTTTCCCCCATTAAAAGGAATTTTGGCGCGAGTCTGCCAAACAAAAAAATCGGAGCAGTGTTTGTATTTCCCAAATTTCCCCTTTTTGGGCGCAGCGCCCACGGCGGGCGTTAGAAACCCCGTGTCGATGTTTTTTTTCAGTTTAATTTTTCCCTTAAAGTTTGACGTGGTTAGTTCTGGTAAGTAGAAATTTCGCCAAAATTTGCATTTCCTTAAAACTGGAGACATTTTAAATGTTTTCATAAGAAAATTATTGAGTAAAAATTTTACTATGGTTTTTATAAAAATAATAAGGAAGCGGGGATAATTGGTCTTTTCACATTTTGAAATCTCGTCCAGCTGGCTTTTGAGAAAAAAGTGCTCTTACCTTTTTTTTTTTCGGGTGCAAAAAAAAGGTTTTATAAAATCGAAGATTTTTCTTTTTTTTGAATATCTCAACCGCATTAAAATATTTTTTTTTTGCTTTTTCCCAAAAAAAAGGGGCTTCAAACGCTGATAAAGTACATTTTTTACACATTTTGGCGGAAAATTCAATTTTTTTGGCTTTAAATATTTTTAATATTTTTTTTTTAACAAAGCCTATTCACCCACGTTATGAAAAAAATATGTGTGATGTGTCTTTAGTAGATCTTAGGCTTTGGATTTGTATAGGTCCTATTTAACGAACAGGTTTCAGGCGGTTTTTACCCCTTAAAAAAACTGGGGAAAAATAGGAGTTCCCAAAGGGTTATTGGGGCCATTTTTTTTTTTATTTTTAAAGTTTTCCCCCAAAATTGCGAAATAGTTTCTCTATATGCAGACGAAAATCTTTTTTTTAAGTTCAAATACTGAGGCCGTTTTAGAATTAGTGAAAGTGCCATAAAAAACCGCGATTTTGGTTAAAACGAATGGTTTAAAACTTAACGGTTCTAAAACACAAAAACTTATTTTTTAAAAAAAACAATAACTCAAGTGTAAAGCTGCTGGGAGTATTTTTGGATAGTAGGTTGAATTGGTCTCACCATCGAATATCTGGCTAAAAATAATAGGGTTTTATGATCAGAAAACTTGTTTTTGACAACTCTTGAGACTGCATTAATTTTTTTTTATATAATTTTCATAGTATTATATCATATGCGCAGTGCTGTGGGGAGTTGGGGGGAAGGATGGTTTTTGTAATTCAAAAACGAGTTGTGGGGTTCTGGCGGGTGGATGAAAAATTGTAGACCCTGTTTGAAAAAATCATGATTTTACCTCCTTTTTATTTAATTTTTTTATTTTGTTTTGAATTCAGATTTTCACAATTATAATAAAAACAAACTCTTTGGGGTAATCCGTTTCATCGACTCTCAGAACACAGCAACCTGTTACTTTTACCGCCATTAAATTTTTTAACGTACTGCCAGATTATGTCAAGGACTTAGACTTAAAGAAATTTAAGCCTAAGATAAAGAATTTTTTAATTAATCAAGCTTTCTATAATTATCAAGAGTTTTTGACTTATAATTTTTGGTTTTTAATTTAATTTTATATTCTTGTCTTTGCTGTGTGTTTTATTTGTTATTAAAAAGACTAGATAGTATTTTTGTATTCAATATACTTAGTATCCTTTGACAATTATAAATGTATCTTGATATGTAACGTGTGCTAATAAATTTATTTATTTATTTATTTATTTATTTATTTATTTATTTATTTATTTATCTAGCTTCATGATTTTTTCATAATTTTTGAAAGGGCGATAGAGGATGAAAAAATTAAAGACCTTTTTTTTCTTCGCTATTTTTCGATATTTTTTTTAGAAAAAAACTTTTGGTTTTATTATTTTTCTTAAAAATAAAAGTTTTAAATAAATTTTTAAATAAAAAGATTTAAGATGAACTGGTAGAGACGATTTTTTTTTTGCCTCTACTTTTTAGTAATATTCAAATATTTTTTAAATTATTTTTCTTGTTTACTTTTCAATCCGAAAGTTATTAAAAATAATAATAAATTATAGGTATTTACAAAAAAAAAATGGCGAAAAAAAAAAGGATTTTTAGGAGGAATCTTTTAATGCGGCTAAAATATTCGAAAAAAAATAGGATCTTCATGATTCAATAATACACTTTCTGAAGCACCTACGTAAATAAAAAGTACGTCTTTTTATTCTCAATAAGCCAGTGGCGGCCCGCGACCCATAAAGCTGGGTAGGCGGAGAGCGCCGCAGGCCAAAATTGCGAAAATTTTTTGGGTGCCACGCCCAATTTTCGTGTATTTCATATTTTTATTAACGTTATTGTTATTTTTTTTATTAGAAAATATTACCAAAAAAAATTATTGACGAAAGAAAACGTATTTTAAGTAGACATCAGAGTTGGATGTACGAAAGCCAGGTTGGCTTTTAAGCCGAAACCCAACAACATAAGGGCACTGAGATTTTTCTACTATATCCGTAGTATCGTCAGCTTGTACTAAAAAAAATCGACTCTTATTTCGTTTTAATTACGTTTAATAGGTGTTGAAATACAATGAATTAAATCATTCTGGATAGTTTTGGATAAACCTGAAAAAACATTTCCAATTTTTTAAATGCTGTTGAATTTCTATATCAGTTTAATTAATAAATTAAACGTTTCTTTAAAATTGTCGAATTAGAATAATCTTTTTTCATTATGGCCTCAAAAAAAAATTCTTGGTTGCCAAATGACAAGTAACATCAATTAAATAACCTAATAAGATTCTATTTGTTCTTACTTCTTCATTATAAATTTGAAAGACATAGCTTTTTGAACGTCTAAAGCATCTTTTTTGTTTGGGAGTTTTTTCAACCGCTTAAGACTTAAATAACTGTCATATGCTTTCCTTGTTTTTTAAACTGCTGATAATTTTTTAAATCTGAAAAGCCCGTAAAAAATTATTTTTACCTTTAGCAAATATAAACAAGGCCCAAAATAAACTTTGCCTAAGATGCTTCCATTTAAAATGTGACATTTAGTCGGCAAAATGGAGTTTCTTCAACGAGCAAATTATGTCATGCACAAGGTTTGACTCCATTTTTAAATATTATTTCTACAAACAAAAAAAACTAGAAACATGCACTTATACTAAAAATACTTATCAAAAATCAAATTCTCCTGGACTAAAGGCCTGCCTAAACTTCAAAACTTGCCACTAAACTACCTAGGATTAAAACTCGGAAACCAAAATGCACCGAGTAAGTTTATACGGAATTTCTATTTCGGATAAAAAAATACAGGTCAATTAAAAGGTCGCATCGGGTCACGTGCCTCTAACCTAATTTCCACCTGTTGTCATGCATCTCCCTAATCGATGTTTCGGATCGTCGAAGGTCAAAGCGAAGGCGACCGGTAAAACGCCTGCAGAAATAATAAATCTGCCGAATTTTACTTTACGTCGGCGGATTTTTCGCATCACTTGGCATCGTTTATTGGGTTTATTTGCTTACGTACTGAATATCAAAATAAGGCGGCTGAGATAGATCGCCTTTTGGTCGGAAGTCGCAAAGCACCAACGGTATAATATTATTGTGTAGTCTTGACCGTTCGCTCTTGCCTCCAGCGGTAACCATTTTCTTTTTAATTGTAGAAATATAATAATTTTATATACTTATTAAATAACATATTTTTTAAAATTACATTTAAGGCATTATTCCAAGGTAGGCGGCGCCTACCTTGCCTACCCTGACGAGCCGCCACTGCAATAAGCCTAGCTGGGTAAGATTTTAAAAAGTGAAAAGGCCCATTAGCCCCTTTTATGCGCCAAAAAACAAATTGAGCATTTGCTTCTGAAAGTTCCCTAGGGAAAAAAAAACTTTTTTTCGTAAATTTCAAAATATTTTTGTTTCTACTAGGTGTTCCCCATAAGGCGAATAATATTTGTTATATATTTAGTGTGGCTCCCATGTCTCTGTCTCTTGTTTATAAAAAAAAAAAAAAAAAATTTTGGAGCCGCCTACGAGTATTAGCCAGCTAGTTCTGCTTACTACAAACCAAAACTATCTGAACTAGAACTAAGAACTAGTTCTGGTTAATAGTTACCAGAACCAACCAGACAGAAGAGACACTTTCTGACCAACGTAAATAAAAATACACGTAATGCAAAATCTTACTAACTGTTTTCTATGTATAACAATTACATAATAAATTGAAAAAACGAAACATTTAAATTTGTTTTTTAGTAGATATTGCTCCTTTCAATGGGAAAATTTCTCGCGACAAATGCTACTGGATTCAGAAGCTTCAATATTCAGCACGTTAGAGATGTCGATTTTTGTTACCTTTGGCTACTCGTTACTTATCGCTACTTTGGTATAAAGTAATTATTTCAAATACTCGTTACTTCGTTACTTTGATTACTTCGATTAGTAAGTATATTTTTGGGCATTTTGAAGCATTTTATCGAAAAGAAACTGTTCTTTAAAGTTGGAAATTTTAATTTTCTTGCATTGTATTACGGTGACGTAATATCGAAACTTAAAAATCATGCCATGAATACAAGATATCAACATCTTCAAAGTAACGAAGTACCGATATAATTCTTGGTTTGGTATTCGTTACTTCGGATATTGAATAGTAACGAGTATAAAGTAACGAGTTTATAAAGTTACTTTTTCAACACTCCTACAGCACGTGATTTCCTAACGCAGGAGAGGGGCATAGCCGAATTGCGGCCCATACAGGCAGGTATAAACTTTTTCCCAGTTTATGTATGGCAAAATTGCTGCCCAAAAATTCTAGGAATAAATTTAATTCAAGCCATGGCAGAATTGCGGCCTAAACCAAAAAGTTTACTGTGCCTACTTTTGGTGATTTATCACGTCTGAAATATAATTTAAGTAAATAAAATGCAACTTTAACTAACCAGAACTAACCATGACCGATCAGAACTGGGGGTTTTTGAATTTGTCTAAATTATCCCTACGTAAAAAATATTTTCAACATTTTAATAATTCTCAATATGGTATTTATCACGGCCAAAATATAATTGGAAAAAATAAAAAGCCGCTTTAACTAACCAGAACTAATTATGATCGGCCAGAACTAAGGGCTTTTGAATTTGTCTAAATTATCCCTACGTAGAAGTAATTAACAAAATTTTAACAATTTTCAATATGGTATTTATCACATCTGAAATATAATTGGGAAAAATAAAATGCCGGTTTAACTAAACAGAACTAATCATAACCGATCAGAAGTGGGGGTTTTTGAATTTGTCTAGACTATCCCTACGTAGAAGTTATTAACAAAAGTTTAATAATTTTTAATATGGTATTTACTACGGGCCCATTACCAATTTTTTTGGGCCGCATTTAGGTTATTATTTTTACCTACCTGATAATTTGGGCCACAATCGTCCTAGGCCGCAGGAGAGAATGTCGACTTTTATGGTCAAATTGTTGGTATATTGTCTTGCGTGATTCGGAATACATTTTTCTAAGGTTGCGTCGAGCCATGGGAGGCAAAGTTAATGCCCATCCCGTCCGGTCAAAAAGACAAATTGTGCGAAAAATCGTCCAAACAACATAAATTATTTGCCATAAAGAGCAGAGGAAGTTAAAATAGGCGTCTAAGAAAACGCAAATAGTTCATTTGTGGCTTGGACATTTTAATCCATCTTGCTTTCGAATGGCACAAACCTTCTAACTAAACGAACAGCGAAATTAGGAGAGTCTTTAAACTGAGATTAATGGATTTTACGAATTAGTGTGAAAAACAATGATATTAAGAATACTCGGCAAAATAAAATAAGCTAGAATAATACAAGTAAAACTAATGACGCTTTCCGTCGGTTCTATTTAGTTTCCTTTGAAATAAACAGGATGACGTTTAAAGTTTAATAAACAGAAATTTATTATCAGAAATTATCCGTAAATGAGGAAGAATAATTTTAATAGTAAGGTTTACAAAGCAAAAGAAAAACTGTTTTTGTAACGTAAATTTAACAGCAAAGCACCGCACCAGTACCATCTAAAAAACATAAAAAACCAAAATCTGTAGATAAGTTAGCTTTCCCCTGTATGGAAAAACCTATAAAAATAGCCATCTTTATTTTAGAGTTAAAAATTTAATTTTGATGTACCTGAAGTTTAAAATGTTTTTTTTTGCAATGAAAAATAAAACAAAAAAAACTCCTGATATCAAAGTAAATTAATCATTAAGCACTTAAAAACTGTAAAAACTTAATAAACATCCGGATAACAACAAAAACCACCCCTTTTGAACCTTCAAATACGCCAGATCGCCATAAAACTTTTAAAAATAAATTGATCCAACTCTCATTCCGGTCTAAAATTTTTAGACGATCATCTCAAAGGCATCAAAATGCTAGAAAAAATTAATTGACGCGGTACTACCCTTGGAACCTCTTTTCAACCCTTAAGTACGTCCGAGGGCCAAAAAAAATCAAAATAAATTAAGCCAACTCTCATACGGGTATGAAACCTCCGAAGCCAAACAAAATCCAAAATAAATCGATCCAACTCTCATACCAGTCTGAAATTTTTGGACGATCGTTTTAGAGTCATAAAAAAGCTGGTCTGGCAAGAATGGGGGTGCCAGATTTAAATTTTTATATTCTACTGATCAAAACTCCTTTAAATAATAAAACATTGTACTTATGTCATATATATATATATATATATATATATATATATATATATATATATATATATATATATATATATATATATATATATATATATATATATATATATATATATATATATATATATATACAGGGTGTAAAAATGTGATCATCACTCATTTTAATGTGCTACAGTAGAGCTCAAAATAAGTCAGAAAAGTTTATATGACATATGTGTCAAAACTTGACAGATTTTTGTCTAAGCGATGGTAAAGTCATGCACTTTGAAAGCAGTTATTTCTGTAAGCCGTAACAACTGGAAATCAACTTTTGTCTTAATCGCTTATCAGTAGATTCATTTGATAATAAAATAAACTTAATTTTAAATGTTTTAAATACAAAATAAAAAAAATAAATAATTTTTTAACAATTGTTCTCGCAGTTAAAATTAAAAAACAATTGGCAACAGAGCGCCACCTTTTGGTAATGTCGGTCGTACAAAGGCACCGGTCCGGCCACGATATTTTTTGTTTGTTTTTGAATGGGAAAAAATATGCCGAATATGTTTAAATTCAAGACAAACGTATTGCAAGTGTACCAAAGAGTGATGAAAACGGAATGTGTGCGACCGAGAAATCTTATTCTTTAGGCAAAACAAAAAAGTGCTGTTTTAAAGCATAAGAATTTGTGTTTTTAAAATGGATATTAAGCCTATTCTTATGGTAATTACAATTATTTTTTAAATATATAGAAAAACCAAACAATAATTGATTTTTTTTTACTTAAATTTAATATCAAAATAAATTGCAGGAAGTAACTTTTATTACTTGTAAATGAACATCTTCTTAAAAAAAGTTTAAACAGTGCAAAAAACTCACTAACAACGTTCAAGTTAAGACTGGCTTCGACAAAACAGGCGCGGTGTTGCCAACTTTTAAACTTTGAAGGGCATATTTCGAAAACAATTAACTTTTTGACTCATATGTTCTTGGCTTTTTCGACTTATTTTGAGCTCCTCTATCGCCATTAAAAATCATGGAGCATCATACTTTTTACACCCTGTATATATATATATATATATATATATATATATATATATATATATATATATATATATATATATATATGAACATGGGATAAATGTATTAAAAAAAATGGTCAATTATTAATGTGCCAGACCAATTCTTTTTAAAAGTGGGATGAAAACCAAAAATGTGGACGTTTAATTTTATCTTATGCCTTATCTTATATTATATTATTAAATATATCATCGCAATAAATATTTTAAGGGTGTAATGGCAAACAGTTGTCACAACAATAAGGATACAGACTTAAATTTTTATATTCTACTTATCAAGACTCCTTCGAATAATAAAAAATTGTACTTCTGTAGACCGTTGGTTTATTACTTGTCTAATATCCAAAAACTTCGGGTTAGTTGTGGTTAGTTACGACAGTCGCCGCTTGGACTAAAAGCTAACTTTTGTACAGATTTTAGTTCTTTATGTTCTTAACACAACTTTCGAAAAGATAACATAAAAACGAAAATATCGTAAAAAATCTCAAAAAAAATGCAATTGAAAATCACTTCTTTAACGTCCGGGGTCTGGCTAATACTACCGAGTGCCCGCAGTATTCCCCTCTTCTTGTTGGGCCAGTAGAAGGGGAATCGGCCACAGCACGTTTTCTGTCCAATCTTTATTTCGTTCAAACCATACATACGCCTATTAAATTGACATCTCCTTTTATCGCACTGAAAATGTTGCCAAAAAATTGGTTTGCCAGCCATATATATATAGATTAGATGAATTTTAAGTATAATTGTTCCAAGATGACTACTTTTTTGCACTTTGTAGGTCTATTTTTTGGTCAATAAACCGCAGGGATCCTGTAAAATGTGCCAGTAAATGTCATAACATTTATGGAGTACTTTGTAATATTCAGGAAGAATGTGATTACATTTAATTCTATGTTAGTCAGTAACAAGTATAATGTTAATGGGTGTATTTAATTAAATACCTATTAAATATTTTAAAGTAATATAGAATTAGATATTTCAGAACTCAGTTCCAATAATTTTGATTAAACCGCACAGTGGAGAGAAATAAATTTAATTTATAGGCATATTGTTTTCCAACGATTTAATGATTACTGTAACAAAGAAAATAATTATGTTTAAATATTCCAAACAATGCGAAATGGTGAATATTGTCATTAAATAATATCCCAAATGTGACATACAATCATAAAGAGAGACATACCGTATTTGGTTTCATATCAAAAAAATGTTTAGTTTACATTAAAATTAATTAATTTTTAATACAAACAATAACACAGGACACATTTCAAAATGTATTCTATTTATATACCGGGTGTCCAAATAAGAAAGGACGCCGCGCCGGCTGGAAATTATTTTCTGAAATGGCTGCTGGGGGCAAAAGCATCCTTAATTTTAAAAAAAGTGATGTTCCTGTGAATTTTCTATATTAACCTAAAAAAAAACCCCTGATCTTTAAAGTTGAGATAAAAACCTTTTTTGTTGGCGTTTTTTTTGATTTTTAAAAATAAAGTGGGGGGGGGTATTTAAAGGTTTCCGAAAAAACACCTATATCTTTAAAGGGCTAAGCCGATTTTAAAAGTTGGTTATTTAAAAAAAGAGAAAAAAAGCCAACCAGCTCGGAAAACCGTATCTAATATCTTTTTTCCCAAAAAAATTTGGAAAGAAAATTTTATAGGAATATCAAAAAAATTAAAAAAAAAATTTTTGGGAATTTTTGGGGTTTTTTAAAACCTTTTATTTAGATTATAACCTTTTCGTCTTAATGCAATATTTTACGAGTGAAAAAAAAAAATCGAATTTTAGGGGTATCCTTTAAAAAAAAAATCCTAAAACTCGATTTATTGATTAAACCGTAAAGATTGCATTTAGGAAAAAAAAATTATAAACCCCTAAATTAAAGTTTCGTAAAAATACATAATTTATGTCAAAAAAAATTTCTTGTAGCTTTTGTAGTTTTTAAACATTGATGAAAAAAATTTTTGGCCTAAATTTTAGGTAAGGCAGGGGTTTTACAAGCTTTTAGCCTTTTTTTTTCCCAAATTTTTTTTTTAAAAAAACCCCTTAAAAAACCCTTTTTTAAAATAAAAAAACCCCCAAAATTTTTTCCAAAAAATTTTTTAAAAACAAATTTTTAAAATTTTTTTTTTTGAAAAAAATTTTAAAAAAAAAACCATTTTCTTTTTTTTTCGAAAAAAAAAATTTTTTTCGAAAGCCCTAGCGGAAAAAAAAATTTTTTTTTTGAAACTAAAAAAAACCTTAAAAATTTTTAAAAATTTTTTTAACCCCAAAATATAGAAAAAGAAATATTACGAAAGGGTTTTTAAAAAAGGGGGTTTTTTCTTTTCGAAGATACAAGGTTTTTTCGGAACCCCCCCACAAACAAACCTCCTTTAATTTGGGTACCATTCAACCAAAGTAAAACCCCGGGCGGTAAAAATGGTTTTTTTGTGGTTTATACCCAAAATTTTTTCCCCCAACACTTTTAATTTCGTTCAAGGCAGCGCGAAACTTATAATCGGCTCCTTGCCAAATATTATATCAAAATATACATTGAATGGCTCTTTCTATTTTACTTTGCTAGTAAACCGCATCATATGGGATCTTTTTTATTAAAAGTTTTGTTCAAAATTTGAATTTGGCATCAATTTCTGCTTCGATCGAAATAAAAAATAACCAAAAAAATGGTGATTTGCATTATCTGTCATTTATTTTTTCCGAAAAAATTCCAACAGTAAGTAAAAATATTTTGAAAACCTATTGAATTTTTCCATATGAAATTTTTCGCCCAACAAAATAAAATTTGAATCACGTTACTACTGTTTCTGTGTTAATGAAAAATGACGATTTTTTTTTATCTTGGGACAGTCCATGAAGGCTGAGGCCTAAGTACTCCTAAACTGTAAAAGGATGCATAAAAGTTGCACCATGTGTTGCTCTGTCGGGAGTTGTCAAAGAAGAAATTATACTGGCTAACTCCTCGGAGCAGAACCCGTAAAAATACTTACAAAAAAGCGACAGGTCCCCTACAGCTTGTCGGTGGGTAAGAGGGGGCAGCTTTTCTACTAGAGTGGGATCATTAATAAGACATCTTTTCTTTAAAAGGGGAAACCCGGATGCTTGAGCTGTAGGGACGCAATTTAATTAGGACAATATTCTGAAGGTGGTCTGATTTGGGGTACATACAGAGTATACAGACTCGAAGAAGACCATCTACAGTATCTGATATACGTCGATTAAAGAGGAAACTAGAAAGCCAAAACAGAGCTTAGGTGGAAGAGTGTAGTTAGGAACTTTGTTAAGGAGCAGATCATGCCAGACCTGGTCAAAGCTTTGGATTCTCCACGAAACTCGAGGAATTTATACCAGTTTTGTAAGACAAAGCATAGAAGATCAGCTGTGGTATGCCATCCAGTCAAGACGATTTTTTTTTTGAGATAAAAAATACGTGGGGCTGTTTGACTTTAAAAATACACATTTTATGAGAAAAGGGAAATTTGAAGAATTAATAAGGTCAAGGGGAATAAAAAACAAATTGTTTGGAAAGTTTTTTTTTCTTTTAGAGGTAAAAACAATTTTATCTTTAAAGATAAGGGATGGGTAAAAATGTGTGCAAAAGTTTTGACTAATATTTTTGGCAAAAAACCTGAAGGATTTACTGCCATTTAAGCAAGAGAGGAATTTATCTTTTATCCGATTGTTAAAACGGTTTTTTGCTTCTGAGATAGATTAGATTATACTGATTTCTTGCTTGGATACCAGCCTGTCGATTTTCGGGACTAGGGTTTTAAAGAAACTTTTTGTGAATGAGAGTAAAAAAGAATATGACAAAAATTTTTTTTATAAGTGGTTGGATACTGCAACAGCATTTAATTTATAAAAACGTTTTGTGCATTGTACAAACTATTATTTTTGCGGTAGCTGTTTGGGAGTTAAATATTTATTTTGACCGAAATAACAATATAATGTTTTTTATATTTGTTTTTAAATAAAGCATTCATTATATAAACAACTATGATCGGTAAATTTAAAAATTAAACATTTAACAAACACCCAAATAGTAGTTGTATAAAATTAAATATAATTTATTTTACATTCATAAGTTTTAGAAAATAATTCAAATATTGTTGTGGTGTGTCGAAAAAACCGTATATTATGGTCTTTATTATTTGCAATAATTTTATTTTAATTGCATAGCAGGCAAAAATAAATTAAATTTAATTACATTTTGTTTCCAACCCATTTAAATGCTGTGGTAAAGAAAATAGTTATGTTTAGCAATTTTTATTAATATACATTGATATTAAATGCTAAAACCAAAAAAAACGGTAACATTAAACCAAAAAGTACTTTTAATTTTACAATTCTTCTACAGGGTGTAACATATAGATTGGGAATAAGTTAATATGTGGACTCCTTAGTTTTATTAAAAAATCATTTAGGATACAGACAAAGCTTCTTATTTTAAAAAATGCGACCCAATTCCTTTATTCGCGGCTAAAGATTTCTTTATTCGAGGATCTAATAGGTACAGGGTTATTTATTTTAAAGTAAACAGGGCTTTATTTTTGAACTTCTCTGTACTTTTTTAAAAAACAAATATAGCCATTTCGTTTTTTTTTTCCCGGGGGAATTTTTTAATAATCTAACAAAAAACTTTTAAAAAAAAAAACAAGGGGTTACACCCCCAATTGACTTTTTTTTTAAAGGGAAAAAAACCCGTTTATTTTATTATTAATAGATAAAGATTTTTACGAGTAATTCGGGATATAGGAGGAAAAAAATTGTAAAAAAAACTCATGATACTTAAGGATAGTTTCACCAAAAAAACCTCGCCACTACAGGTCACAGGTGCTTATTTGTCAAAGTCAAGAATTTTAAAAAATTTTTATTACTTTTTGGAGAAGTTTTATTAAGTTTTCATGGAAGAAGGGTTTTTAAATTATATTATATGCTAAAAATGAGATGATATATTTATTTCCAAACAAGCAGAAAATTTTTAAATAAACGGAAAAAATTAAAATACTTTTGGGGGACCCCGGGGACAGTTGTAAATGGTACAATTAAAATTAGCCATATCTATTGTTGGGAGGTTTCCCCAAATTTGGGGCCCGGTTTGAGGTTTAGGGGTGACACAAGAGGCTTTATTCTAAAAATTGGCCCCCGCTAGTTGTGATACAATTGTTCCACGTGAATTGGCAAAATTTAACCGGTATGTAATATCTGATTACATTTTATTTTGTAAAAAGGGAAGCAAATATCCAAAAATTGTTTTAAAAAAATATCACTGTATATGTTGAAAAGGTGTTCTATTTTCCAATGCCAAAGTTATAAAGGGCAAAATTAAATACTCACTTGTAAAATTTTTTTTTTCGGACAAAAATGATGGGGGGGATTTTTAAAAAATCTAATGGGGAGACGATTGTAACGTTAAATTCCCCCCATAAAAAATTGATAAAAAATTAAAAATTTGTTAAATTTTTTATATATTGGTTTGCAGAAATACCCCACGTTCCAGAGAAAAAAAAACGGAGAGGGTCCTTCGAGAGCACTATTAGAAAAAGGCAACTAAACTGGTTCTGGACCAAAATATTTCTGAAAGAAAGCGGCCCAAAATTTAAAAAAATTTGTCATGTAACATTGAACAGATAAAAAAAAAAAATTAAAAGTGGCAAAGAATCCTAACATTGGTTACAATTCGCATAACAAAGTATTACCAGGGAAGAGGAATTAATTTTGTGCGAATATATACGAAATTCGGCGGCCTTTTTATTATGGGCTTACACCAAGGGGCGTTCGTTCTTTTCCTATGAATTTTGCGTGAAGAAAAGAAAAAATTTCCCCCGAACAGTGGCACGTTACAAAAATGGCATCAAGGGTTGGTTTTTTTAAAATTTTATGAAGAGGAACCCCACGTTATCAATAAGAGTACCGGGAAGCGACAAGTCACGCAAGGGCTTTTAAATTTTAACAGGGTAAATGTTGGAATTTTTTTTTTATAATTTTGGGCCCGAGCGAGGGGGAGGGACAGATTTGAACCTGCGAACATATACAACCCCAGATGAGACGGGGGTTTCCTTTTTGAAAAAACCGAGCAAAATTGTGTCTAAAGGGGGCAAAACAAGGGGGAAACCGTTCCTCTGCGGAAAGAAGAACGTTGGGGAACCCTAGCTGTAAACGCAATAGGAAATAGGTTCCAAAACCGTTTCTTTCCCAAAAAGGGAAACGGTTCAAACCACACTTCAAAAAACCCCGTTGGCTCAATCGGAAGCTAATGGTTCCGGGTTTGGGTGGACCCCATTCCTTTTTTCACCTTCATTAAACATTTTGCAAAGCATACTAAGCCATCCCCTGAAAACAAGATACTTCTTGTACTGGACAACCAAAAGATCGCAC
The DNA here is from genome assembly GCA_019359885.1 of Listronotus oregonensis. Classification (NCBI taxonomy): domain Eukaryota; kingdom Metazoa; phylum Arthropoda; class Insecta; order Coleoptera; family Curculionidae; genus Listronotus; species Listronotus oregonensis. The sequence goes on along the minus strand of JAHBCN010007508.1, from coordinate 28,239 downwards.
CTGGTTCAAACAATTGATTTCTGTCGACAAACTGGCATTGTTTTTCTGTCTTTCCCTCCCCACACATCCCACAAGTTACAGCCCTTATACCGCAGTGTCTTCGGACCACTAAAATCTTATTTTAATTTGGGGAGGGGGCTTGGAAAAAAATCCCGGTCAAACTATGGTCATTTATGACTTACCGGGGGCTTGTTGCTGAAGCCTCCAAAACTACGTCCCCACAATATATTTGTGGTTTTAAAGTGATATATTTTTTTAATAGGGGATTTTGAAGAGCACGAGTTTTTTACCGTCTTTTTTCCCCCTGACAAGCCATAAGGGGCCCCGCTTTTTTAATCTACCTCAAGAACCCCTCCCCCCACTGCCATCTACCTCCAAAGAACCACTTCAATCTATAATCGAAGAAGCTGGCGAGAACGAAAAAACTTTGAGATGGTTCAACCCATCAGGAGAAGCGGACAAGTTAAATACATCTAAGGGTATTGGAAAGAAACCCCCCCTATCCAAAAAGCGCCACGATTAGTAAGAATACGACGAATAGAAGAAAAGAGAAAAACAGCTATATTAACAGAAACGCCAAAAAGATGCACTTGAAGAAGAAGAAAAAAAGGGAGGAAAAAGAATGCGATTAAGGGTGAAAAAACGATTTCGAAGAAAAAAAAAAGGCATTGAGTTACGCTCCCTTTGGGGGATGATGATGATGATGCTCTGTGCCTATATTGACTCCCCGGGCCTACTCCAGTGACAAGCATGGTGAGGAATGGGTGAAATGCCAACTCTGCAATGGTTTTGGGTCATTCTCATTGCAGGGATGATGATGAAGATTTATTTTTTTTTTTGCATTAATTGCAAAAAGATTAACTATTTGTGTTTCATATTTTTAAAAATTATAGTTTTTATTTAATATCATGTTCTTTTTTTGTTTCCCCAAAAAATAAATATTATTTTGTATTAACTTTTTTTTTTTTTTTTGTGATATATATCAAGTTGTTCAATTGTCCCAAAGTTGTTAAATTTTTCTCCAGTGAGGGGGCAATTGTAACAATTGACATCACTATATAAATGACGTTTTATTTTGGATATTGATTACTTTGATTAGCCATATTATGTTTTATCGCCCCTAAAATACAGCGAAAATAAACTTAACAGTTATTCAAAATTGCATAATATTGTGGTTAAAATACAGGAAATATGCGATAATATAAAAATTGTTACAATTGTCCCGGTCCCCCCTTCGAGGTAAAATATTGTGGTAATAAGAACACTTATAACAAAAATTTTATAATTTTACTAAGAATTTAAATGTTCTATGTAATTATTTTCGAAACATGATCTAAAACCCCCTTCTTAGCCTTTCTAAGCTCGCCGATATTTTTGGGGTTTTCTTGGTTAAGACGATCAATTTCATTTACAATTTTTTCTTTTATTTCTTCCGTGTTTGTGTTCCCATTTTGGTAAATGACATTCTTCAAGTGACCCCATAGAAAAGTATCCAAAATTGTAATATCTGGACTATTAGGTGGCCATCTAATAGTACCATAACGTCACAACTTGACGAACAGCATGGGGCGACGCTCCGTCTTGTTGCCAAATTATCTTGCGATACGTTTCGAGTGGCAATTCTTCTAAAATGTCCTCAATATCGTTTTCAAGAAGATTAAGATATCTTTCTCCAGTTAAGGATCCCTCATAGAATATTGGCCCGACAATTCTATTGTTAAGCACACCACACCAAACATGAAGAGAAGACCTCCCTTGGTATTTAATCTCTTGAAATTTCCTGGAATTTTGTCTTACCCAGCTGTGCGTATTGCGTCGGTTAAACATTGCCGATGTAGTGAACGTAGCTTCATCCGTCCAAAAAATCGGTTGAAATACGGTATAAATTAAAAGCGAAGTTCCTTTTGTTCACGTCGTGTTAAATGCTGCACTGAAAGAACGTGATATGAAAGATACTTAAAATATTTCAGTGTTCTCTGAACCGTCGCATAGGTTACTCTTCCTCTTACAGGGCCATACCTCAAGTCTCTAACTGCATCAGTAATTGACTTCATGGGATACAAAGTAAAATAATTTAGAATAGCTCGATCCCGGTTTCTTTTTCTCATTGTAGTCCTTTTTCTAATATATAACGATTTTGTTTCTTCGAATAAGACCTTAAGTTTTAAAATCGTTTTTACTGATATATTTCGGTGGAAATTTGCAACATATCTTCGTTGTGTTTCTCTGGCGGTTTTTTTCACATTTATAATAGAGAGTTATAATTTGAAGCCGTTCTTCTGATGAAAACCTCATGATTAAACTACTCCAAAAAGTAATAAACGTATTTTTAAAATTCTTGATTTTGACAAATAAGCACCTGTGACCTGTGGCAGCCAGGTTTTTTCAGATGAAACTATTCTTAGAGTATCATGCAGTTTTTAGCAGAACCGCAGGAAATAAACCCAGCAACCCCTATATCACCGAATTCCTCGTAAAAATCTCTATCTATTGGTATAAAAATATACGGGGTATTTCATTTAAAAAACACGTCACTTGTGCTGTAACTCTTTTGTTTTTGTTTTAAATGTTTTTCTGATTAGATTATTAAATTCCACGGAAAAAAATACACGAAATGGCTATATTCGTTTTTTTTAATAAAGTACAGGGAAGTTCAAAAATAAAGCCATGTTTACTTTAAAATCAATAACCCTGTACAAACTCTTTGATAAAAAGGATTCCAGTATGTAGGTATCCAACCGATTATCCTTTGTAAACGCGTCGTTAAATGGACTAATAGCCGAATTTCCGAATGGAATGGGACGAGATGGGTTGAAACAGATGGAATCAAGTGACATTCAGTAGTTGCTTGAATCGCAAGATAAAGATTTAACTAAAATCGACCGGGAGAAAATGTTAAATTTACAGCCCATTAAAGAAGAGGCTTCAACAAACCGAGAAAAGTGACATTTAATTTGAAAAATCTTAGTAAGGGTTTTAAGAATGGCAGATGAGCTTTGTGATTTCTTTATGAAAATTAATCCTTCTATGGAACGAAGTCTTATTTTTAAGAGGCAAACTGCTAATGCCACTGCTCAATATCAGTCTGAATTAAAGAAGCTTTTAAAAAAGTGCCAAGCAAGAAACAATTACAAAATTCTTTAATCCATTGCCTAAAGATAATAATTAATCAATATGGTCAAAACTTCAGTTCAATTCCTTTTTTATATACTTGTTTTTATTTTGTCACCTAGGAAACGTATCCCCTATAATACCATATAAATTACCATTCCATATTCACGGTTTCTCTATTCGCGGCATATTTACGGAGCATATACCCCGCGAATAAAGAGCTTTTACTGTAATAACTTTCGAATGCTAGACGATAATGGAACGAAATTTGAATCAGAGTCTTATTTGTTAGTGACCTAGTAACATTAAAAAAAGCTTACTTAGTGGCGTTTGTACGGATGTTATGGTACGGTTTAAAAAAGTGTAGGTAGGTTTGAAGTGAGTGGACTTTTTACGTTCTCCACTGCGACCGCTCGGCCTATTGTGGCTTACACCTTGTAAAAAAAATATTTTTAAAAGAAATAGGCTTTAATTCGCAAAACGTGAGGTTCTGATTACATTGACAAATTATTAATGACATACATCAAAAAAGACAAATAATATAACCTCTAAACAATATATGGATAAAATATGTTTATACTACATTCACCCAGGGGCTATTTTTCTGTATAGTCTTGTTAATAATGTGGTTTGTTTTTTAATCTGGTTGATCTTCTTAGAATATCAGTATCACTTGTTGGCATATCATTTTCATTTACATCTTTACTAACAGATTGATTTGTCCCCCGGATGAACTCAATTTTGTTATTTAAATTGGAATTTGATCTTCTGCTTTTTCTCCATTATGTTCTAAAGAACATCCCTCTAGGTGCTAAGTGTTTAGTAGCTCTGTACTTTCTTTTCCATTTTCATATCTGATCAAAGCGTGGTCAGGATTTGCTTGAATAAGGTCAACTTCTTCTACCAAGGGGTCAAATTTACTTCTGCAAACAAATTTTTTTTAATAAGACTTTTGCGAACCATGAAGGAATAGATGTTTCACTAGTTGATCGACTTTGCAATTAAATAAGTTCATGTGGAGTATTATTAGTTGCTGTACATAATAAACTTCTTCAGAATGTAAACATCTGGTAAAACTATTTCCCATTTAGTACTGTCCAAATTTCTAGTTTTAAGTGTTAAAGTAACTGCTTTCATATTGTATCGTTGTACTTTTCAGCTCGGGATTATATGGAGTTGTTCTACTTGAGGCAATGCCTTTAGAATGAAGGTAATTAATAAACTCCTTCGAAGTAAAACTGGTTCCACGGTCTGAATGTATATAAGCTGGCATTCCAAAAGACAGAAAAGTTATTTAGACATTCTATAGCAGTTTGACTAGATGTGTCTACAGGAAAAGCCCATGGAAATCTTGAAAACTAATCAACTATCGTTAACATTTATAGCAGTTTTTGGATGAACTAGGGATTGGACCTTTAAAATCAATATTTAGTCTTTTTATTACAATTTAATTCGCAAAACGTGATTCTGATTAAATTGACAAATTATTAATGACATAAATCAAAAGACAAATAATATAACCTCTAAACAATATATGGATTAAATATGTTTAACTACACACCTTTTTATATTTCTCAGACCTCTAATGAACCGATATCAGATTGGGAGAAAGTTTTGTCACCCCTTACTCGTGTCGCTACCGGACACAAAAATATTGTTCTGATGTTTTCCCTGGGTCCCTGTCTTCTGGAGAGTATGACAAGCAGACGATTAGATCCGTCATGTCTCCTCTCCCGGTCTAGTGGCGTGGTAGCTACCAGGTTCTTGTTACAGGAACCAGATATTCCTTCTGATGCCGCATCTCGGCCATACCCTATGAAAACGGTCCTATCCGCTTTCTGTTTAAAGCCAGGAAACCATTTTCCCTATAAAGGCGGTTCTGTCCGCCTTCTGTTTGGATTCAGGGATCCCTTCCTAAGCACCTGTTTGTTCGGGTGGATAAGCCCTTCCCCGTGAAAAGGCGCCGCGCCGTGACTTCAGGGGCACCTTTCGAAACGGATTCACCTGTTTCGGTCGGCGCACCTTTGTCTTGTGACCTTGGTGGCACCTCTCGAAACGGATTTATCTTTCGTTTTTTTTTGTCCTTTCTGTCCGCTTTCTGTTTGGAGTTAGGGAAGTAATAGTCCACCACGGCAGAGCCCCGCATTACCGCAGTAAGGCTAGATACTTTGAGAGGTCGCCCTGTATTTTCAGAGGCACCGTTGGAGACACCTGTTTAAGTCTTGTGTTCATCTTAGCTTCGAAACCAGCAACTCTAGTGCATGTTCCAAAAGATCCTACTGGGCCCAACCACGACAACGACGTGTGAACACAGTGTGGTACGCAACTGGTAATTTTTTTGATATTTGTTTTATCTTGAACAGTCCACGAAGGCTAAGGCCTAAGTACTAACGTACCGTGGGTGTCTGAAACGTGGTAATAGGAAGTTAATTTACACGAGACTTAAATATTTGGAGATTTGGGGGAAAAGAAAAAACTTCTGCGGGTAGCAGGTTCCATAGTCTGGACACTCTAGGGATGAAGGAACAAACAAAGTGGGAAGTTCTCAAGTTGGACTGTAAAAGGATGCATAAAAGAGGCACTACGAGTTGGCCTGTTGGAAGCTGCAAAAGGAGGGATAATACTAGC
>JAHBCN010007508.1:0-17500 GCA_019359885.1 Listronotus oregonensis | reverse complement strand
AACTATTATAAACTTTTTTTTTTTCAATTTATGTATTATTATCTCATTTTAGACAAAAACCAAAAATTTTCGGAATAGACAACCTTATACAAACTTGCTCTTATTTTTAATGCTTAATAAGATAAAATTATAAAATTTGGGTTTCCATAAAAAAAAACATTTTTCACATTTTTTTTAGATTTATTTTTAATCATATTTTTTAAACACCTTGTATGAGGTTTTTTATAGCAAAAATTATTAAATACACTGCCCCACAAAAAAGGTAAAGGTCCAAAAAACTTGACCCAGTTATCTCTCTGTTTTTGGGGTAGCTGAATCCGAATCCAGGGTCAGTTTGACCCCATCAGGTCAAGTTGAGGTCAAATCCGTGGTCAAATTTATAAAATTATAATTTTTCAGATTTGACCTTAATATATCATTTGACCATGACCGATGGGGTCAAACTGATCATGAATGTATATGCTTGTATGATGTACTGTATGCATGTATTCAGCGACCTCAAAACGATAAGTATACACTCTTCAAATTTGGTTGCAATTAATTTTGCAGATTTGACCTTAAAATACACTTGGTGTAACTGTTAAAATGTATTTAGAGAAAGAATATGTCGCCACTGACTTTTGTCAATTTTGATGCACCAGTTATGAAGCTTATTACATAAGCCACAAAAGTTACCTCTTGGTATTTTTTCGTTTAGGGTTTTCCTTAGAAGATATAGTTAATTTTATAAAAATGTGCAAAGTACCCATTCGTCGGCGTAATGCAAAAAATAATCGTATAATGCCATGAAACTGTAGTTTTTAACCATTCTCTAAATTTAATAATTTTGAAGTGCTTTGTAGAAGTCAAAAGTGTTTTCGTGTTATTCTTTAAATTTAGCAGTTTTTTCGATTTTAGTTATTTGTTGATCGTGTTTGTTTGTTTGTTTCGTTATTTTTTGATTCGTGTTTAGATATTAAGCTGCTCATTCATATTATTTCCTCCTATAAAGATGGTTTTCATCAACTACACTGCAGCCGAATTGACTGGATATGTTGTTAATTTATGGACAAACAAATCAAAATGCTAGACAAGTTGTGCGAGTTTATCAGGAAACTTATCCCCAAAGAAGAATTCTTAAAATATTTTTCACGTATTTTAGGTCATTTAAGAGAAACTGGTTCTTTAAAACCTTGAAAGCTGATTCTGGACGCACAAGATACCGCCGAACTAAACGAGTCGAAGAGGCAATATTAAATAGAGTTGAACGTGATCCTAGTACAATTACGAGAATTGTTGCCAAGAACTGGGAAATATTTCGGCATTATCAGTTCACAGAACTCTGAAGGAGCAAAGTTTATATCCCTATCATTTTACACGTGTCCAGGAACTTCTACCTAGAGACTTTCAACCAAGGGTAATGTTTTGTCAATGGTTCTTAAACAAACTGAGACACGACCATCATTTTTCTAAACGTGTACTATTCACTGATGAGGCGTCATTTACGCGAAAAGGTTTAGTAAATTTTCACAATTTACATACATGGGCCAATAAAAACCCTCACTCTCTACGAGTAGCAAATTCGCAATATCAATTTTCCATCATTATTTGGGCTGGTGTTATTGGAAATCACATAATTGGTCCTGTTGTTCTACCGAATCGTCTTGAACAGGAATCCTATTTAATTTTTTACAAAATTTGCCGGAGTTACTACCACTTTTTGTGAGAAATGGTACAATGTGGTTCCAGCATGACGGTGCGCCCGCACATTTTGCAGCAGTTGTAAGAACATATTTAGCTGACACATACGGTCACCGATGGATTGGTCGTGGAGGTCCGGTGCCATGGCCACCTCGATCTCCGGACCTGAATCCACTAGAGTTTTATTTTTTGGGGGCATTTAAAAGAAATAGTTTATAAAACACCATTAAATACACAAGGAGAATTAGTGGAAAGAATAGAAAATGCATTTGTCATCATTAGAGAAGATCACCATATTTGCAGAAGAGTAAGAAGATCTTTGCGGAGCAGGTTAAATGCTTGTAACAACGCTAATGGTGGTCACGTTCAACATTTTCTTTAGCTTTAAGTCAATTGTATTTAAAAACAAGAGTTTTGAATAATCATGGTGTTTCTACGATTACTTTTTTTATTACGCCGACGAATGGGTACTTTGCACATTTTTATAAAATTAACCATATTCTAAGGGAAACCCTAAACGAAAAAATACCAAGAGGTAACTTTTGTGGCTTATGTAATAAGCTTTATAACTGGTGCCTCAAAATTGGCAAACGTCAGTGGCGCACATATTCTTTCTCTAAATACATTTTTACAGTTACCCGATTTTTACTTAAAACTATGCACTTTATTAATACACTTTCAAGTCCTAAGTTTCATTAAAATCGGTTGAGTGGTATTTAAGTCATTTGAAAAAATTTAAAAAAATTGAAACTTTAACTCCCTGTATTTGGAAACCATCCGTTTCCGGACCCATGTGCATAGGACTTTTTTATTATTTTTAGTAAAGAATTACCCCACGAGCGATGGTCCATGTTTTTTGAAACACCCTGTATAACATGGTATATGAAATCTGCCTGAAATTTTGTCTAAAATTTAATAATGTAATATTACATAGGGTATTTCATTTAAAATCAGCAAGTTGACAGCAACTTCCGGTATAACCGTAAGTGCCACCAACTTAAAAAAAATTAGCCGAGTTTCCCTTATTGACATTAGTATACCTACAAATTTTCAAAATTTTCCAAAGCCTTTTTTTCGAAAGATCTATCATCGCAGTTCGTCGTGGCACATCCTGGGCCTGTACAATAAAAAAGTACTCTACTTCTAACCAACCATTACCCTTAATATATATAGACCTAACCTAATTGTTTTTTTCTGGTTTTAACTGTTTATCATCATAAATTACCCTTTTTAGTAAAAGTTAGGAAAATTATTTGCCTAAGTTTGAAAATAAGACAAGGAAATAATTAATTCGAATTAGCCGTAGAAACTTGATAAGGTTTTCTTAACTTAGTAAATTACAAGCGGAGATAATCCTGTGACTTTGCTGAAAATTAGAAATTTCCGGTTAATAGAGTTTTGATAATTTGTTCTGCAACTTCTAAATTTATATTTTAAGTTATAAGATAATAACTAAAGTACTCTTTAAAAACTTAATTATTTTTTAAAAGGGCCAAAAATGTTGAGTGATGATGAATTTTTACTGTGAGCTTTCTCTCTATCCATCGACATTTTGACTTAAATCATAAAGAATATTATATTTAAACCAAATATAGGAACACAGAAGTTCGCCAGGTCAAGTTTCGGCCTAAAGGACGCAGTGTGTATAATACACAAAACGTTTTAATGTGTTTTTTCTCTATCATAACTTTGTTATCGTTTTACACATATGTATGAAGTTGGGCTGTAAATTCACATAAGTATTTTTATTACCTTAAATTGAGAAAGTTATGCCAAGTGGTTGCTGAGATATTCAATTTTTAAAACCGCTCATTTTTCTACTGACTGACTAACTCACTTATTCATTGACTCATTAAAATTATGGGGTACATCTAGAGGAGGTAAAGACTTGTGGGTTTTAGAACTGAAAACAAGGATAATATTGAGGTCATAATTGTTTTATAATTTAAAATTCTGCAGAATTTATTACATTTATTGAAATTTAAAAAAAAATCCCACTAAAAAACTCCTATCTATACTAATATTACCCTTTTTTAAAAATTCTTTTAGAATCCTACATTATCTCTGATAAACATATAGTCCAGCAATTAAGGACCTGAAAGTACCCAAAGCTGAAAATAAATCTGTACAATTTTCATTTGTGGCGCAATTCTGAGGTCTTTGGGGATGCTTTTGAGCGAGAAAAGGTTATTACGATTCCGACGTGGGAACTCGCTGAAAATGGCCCCCCAATGTCTCAAAAATAAGTTTCCCGCGAATATCTGCAAAAATATGCGAATTAGAGAATTTTTGTTTGGCCAAAAAATGAAGATCACCTCGAAATCTACAAAAATGGTTCTTACCATTTTTTTCGCAACACCAATATTTTTCGCAAAAACGGCCGTCCAAAAGTCAATAACATTCCACACTGGACAGATTTTCTAAAACTCCGGAAACGGGGCAAAACAATTTTTTATCAAAACGCAAGAAAGATGGTGAAGGAAATTTTCTGGGATTATTGAACACTTGCTAAGGTCTCATTATAAAAAAGAAATGTTAATAACAAACCATTCTTTCAAAAAATATCAATAAAATAATGAGATACTCTTAAAATATTGTGAAAAAAAAAACTTTGACAGCTTTTTTTAATATTCTGGAAAAATCAGAATTAACCTAAACTCATATGGAATGATTGGTACGGGTTTTCCCATTGCGATAAACTTTGAATGATTAAAAAATGTACATTATTGCCCGAGTAATGGAACAATTCGTCCGCCCGCTTATAAGTGAATCCATGAAGATAGCGGCATTCTAGCGATAAAGCGGCAGCTGAAATGAGGGGAATTTTGGGTCCCGTTATCTGAAAAACTATTTTTCAAAAAAAATATATAAAGACCATTTTAAGGGGCCATTTTCAGCCCTTTCCCACCTGTTAATGTTGAAAAACTTTTTTTCGTTCGAAAGCATTCCTAACCTTAGAATTGCGCCACAAGGGAAACTGTACAGATTTATTTACAACTTTGTCCCCTCATTTATTGGACTAATAGGCTAGGAAAGAATTTTAGAGAACTCAGCTCTTAAAGAGGGAGAATCATAGGCGTGCGCAGGGTAAAGCTGGTGGGTGCCGAAATAATAATAATAATAATAATAATAATAATAATAATAATAATAATAATAATGCGCAGACACCATCAAACAGACCAGGCTGCAAGCCTGGTTAGAGAAGCCTCTTCATGGAAGGCACCCCAATGAGGTCAGCCAGAAAAATGTCGACAAGTTCGCATCAAACTACTGGCTGACGTCGGGGAAGATGTTCCCAGGGACTGAAGGCTTCTTATTGGCCTCAGGACCAGGCTATTCCGACGAAAAAATATCTGAAGCATATCGTTAGAGAGCCGTCTATAAAGAACGATCGATGCAGATATGGATGCTAAACATCGGAGACAATCCAGCATACAACGGGGGTTGCCAAGATACTCCATCAACAATTGGCAGAGAAGCTAAAGCTTTTACAGAATGAAAAATTGCCTTACTATAAGTATACTCCGGAACCTATCTCGAAAACAATGAATTTAAATTGTACTGGGACAGAACTGTACTTACAGATTACAGACCAAACTGTTGCTCACAATAGATCAGATATTATATTGGTGGATTTAGTTGGGAGTTGATCTATGTCGCTATCCCGAACAACAACAACCTACGGAAGAAATACAATGAAAAGACTGCCAAATACAGAAACCTAGAAACACAAATAAAAAGACAGTGGGGAATGAATAACGTCCAAACGATCCCCATAATTTTATCAACAACTGGCATTATACCAAAAACTCTTTTACAAAACATCAAGGGACTAGGCCTCGGTGAACATCTGTATAAGGCTATGCAAAAGGCAGTGCTACTTGCGACCGCTCGGACTGTCCGGAAATTTGTGAGGAATACAGCAGAACCTAAGAGAACCTAGAGCCCGAAAACATGGAAAGGGTTCCCACAGAGCTCAATCCTTTTGATATCTGAAGATATCTGGAATGTTCCCCTTAGAGGGAGTGCAAAGCCGTGTGTACATTATATATTATTTATTATAAAATCATTCTTCTTTCATAAGGTACAATTTTTTAAATTCGTTTATCACAGTACTTATATCAATATTTGCTGCTAACTCCTTTTCCACAAATGGAACCAGGAGATTTTCTAAACGTTCTTGGCGTATTGTGGATCTTAAATTTGATTTTACCATACTCATTTTCGAGAAGGTGCGTTCGCGTGTAATTTTTAAATCGAACCTTATCAAATAATAATTTTCATATTTTAAATACAGTAATCTTTTCAGACTAGTGGGGTGCTACTGGCACCCACGGCACCCACTGTGCGCACGCCTATGGGGAGAATGGGGAGTGAGTATTGAACTGGACTTAGAAAAATTGGGATTTAGGCTTTTGATTATGATTACATCTGTTGGGGAGACTAAATTGGGGATGAAAGTTATATGTACAGAAAAATTGTCACTTTAAAGTTGTAAATATGGAAGTTGGTAATTAAACTTCTGATTACCCAGAAAAATGGGAGACCTTAGCTAAGAAAGGATTTTAGGAAACTTTCCTTCCTCTAAAAGGGTAGAAGGGGGGGGTGTAAAAGGTTGTGTGGGACTTCGTCATTTCTGGATTCAGAAGTATAAAAATTTGTTATAAAGGTTATTAACTGTTTAAAGATTTTTTTAATTTCATCCCCTGGGATATTAGGATAGTTTCCAGTCGTTCCTATAATGGTACAAGTAATGATGCGATTGGAAAATGCATTTTCCGGCCAGAAGACATTTTTTAAAAAATGCATTAACCCATTTCCTAGAGTCGTTTTCTGGGATCTTCCTGAGCACAATGCAGAAAACCCCATCTTGATATCTGCTGGCTAGAAAAATTTCCGGTATTCGGGTGATTTTGATCTAAATGCCCTGGACTAGGAGTTTAAAATAGACATGAAAGTTTTTATCAAAAAATCTTTACATTTTAAAGTTCTTAATATGAGAGTTGGTAATTAGGCTTCTAATTACGTCATTTCTGCATTGAGAAGTATAAAAATTGATATGTAGGCTATTAATTACGATTAAAAAAGATCTGTTATAAAATTTTTTGAATATCAGCCCTTTGGGGTAAGGGTTAAAATGGGGATAAAATTTATATAGAAGTATAGAAAAATTGTCATTTTTAAAGCTGTAAATATGATGTTTTTGATTAGGCTTTTAATTACCCAGAAAAATAGAAAATGGTAGTATTTTGAAAACTTCATCCCCTAAGGGGTTAAAAAGAAAGATGAGAGTTGTATTAGAAATACGTCCTAATTCATGCACAAATGCCATTTATATTATGGGGAATGATAACAAATGAAATACAATAAAATAATAATCTTCAATCGCAAGACGCGCGCTACGCCGCAAAGTGTGTGACGAATGACGAAGCGCGGGGAGCGTGATGTGATGTTATGTAACGGAGTGTAAAAAGGGCCAGATACCTAAGGGCAGACGTCGTTGGCTCACGTATCAAATGTTCAAAACTTTTTTGCGAGAGCGAGGAAAAAACAGCCACACCCGAGTAGTTCACGCGGGCGAAGTCGCAGGTGAAATGCTAGATCTTAAATTAAACCAAGTTCTGGTTAGTTGTGGTTAGTGTCTGTATTAATTAAAAAACTATCTGTATTAATAAAAAACATTAATTAATATAGACAGATTAGTAAAAAAACATGCGAAGTCAAAAAGGAGTGGAGCAAAATTGTGAACAGAACTTGGTATAATTTTAAATCTCAGTACTTAAGAGGCCGAGATTTTTGAATAGGACCTTAGCCCTTATTTTACGTCACAGTTTTTGGCGGTTTTTTTAAAATAGAAAAACGCGTATTTAAATTGTGCTTAAAATTATTTTAATATAAATTCCAAAAATTACATGTATTCCAGTTTCAATTACGAATACACATTTGCACATATAAAGAGGCAATCAAATAAATCAAAATTTCGACAGTCGTTCGTTTGGAAACATTTTAATGAAAATATTCGCTAAAATATTTTAATTTAAAACGTATCCTTGTATTAAAATATTAGTTACAGTAATTTTGGTGTGTAATCACACAAACAGGACTGTATATGTTATTGGACACAAAATGTTATGCCTAAATTATTTGAATTTTAAAAAATCTTGTTGCTTACAGTAAATTTTACAACTTGTCGTTTTAATAAAAAGCTCTCTACATATTTCTGCTAAAAATGCATAGATTTTGAGAAAATAGATATATTAAGAATTATTGAAATGATTTTAAATGTAGCCCGTTTACAAAGACGCAAGCCTAAATTTCATAGCACTTTGTAATTTTTTATATTTTAGTACCCAAAAATAAAATTGACTTATTATCAGTACTATACAATATACATTAATTTTCAGAAAAAAACTTATTCAAATGTTCTGTTCAAATTTTATTTTTTAATTTTTATTATTTATTTATTACTCGTTTATTAATTTTTTATTATTTTTTTAACGACCCATAGGCACTAGGTTTTTATAAAGCATTTTTAAAGACGGCATTAATGCTTGGTGGCCATCTTTTTTCGATATTAAACAAAATATACCTATAAGCATATATATATATATATATATATATATATATATATATATATATATATATATATATATATATATATATATATATATATATATATATATATATTTATTTATAATTCGGTATTCATTTTTATTTTGATAATAAAAATTGGTATATTTAAGTTTTTCCCAATAAGATGCATCCAATTAAGTTAAGCAAATCCTAGTGATTTGTTTCTTATTCTACGTGTAAAGACAAATAATTAAAAAAAAATATATATTTTTTTAATATTAATTTGATGATTTTTAAAAGTTTTTTCAATTTTTTTAAAATATTAAACATGTTGATTTTACATCCCAAAAAAGTGGGGCCGCGATTCTAAAAAATTATCTCAAATAGTTAAATAATATACAAGGTATCCCGTTAAAAAAAAGAACATGGGGTCATATCTTTAAAACCGCAAATGATAAAAAAGCAACTAAGTACGCCACTGGATTTTGCGTAAAATTCCAAATAAATATGTTATAAACCATATTTTTCTATCTCTATTAACAATTGAGATACAGAGGTGTACAGAAATCGTTAAAATTTGCAACACTCTCTGTATCTCCGAAATGAAGCAAGTTAGCCACAATTTTTTTACCGTTGCAGGTTTTTCGAAAATGGAACCCCTAGAACGTGCCATCAGGTTTGGTTTATGTCTTGTAGTTTTCTTAATACCCTGAATATCCATCAAAAGGCGCCATCCTGTACAGTGACCACCTAAGAACTTGTAAACACTATTTTAAAAATATAACAATTTTTCTGGATGTTTGCGTTTATTTGTCACTTACTTAGTATATCTTAAATCGCACAAACGAGTAGCAAATTTTAAAACAAAAGTTACCGATTATATTATTCAAGACCCAGGAGATTACTTTTTTATTTTACGTCTTTATACCCATAAAGTCCAACTTATCTTTATCAAAAAGTTTCACCCAAGTTGCATGTTATTCCAGAACTCTTAAAAAAAACTTTACCAAAGTCAATATTTGTTGTCCTTTGGGCGCGTTGGTTTATGTGTCATAATATATCATACGCGTTTTTCCTGAGAAAATACCTTGTGGTCCTGAAAAATGATAAGAAAGATACACAAATTTTGTCCTGCAAAACTTTTGACAGTATCATATAATTCTGTATATACGCTATAGGCACTCATAAAAGATAAACAAAAAGAGAAGTCAAGTAAGAAAATATCTTTGGGAAAATGAAATTATGTATAAAATATGTATGTTTGGTAAATAGACTCTCTCAAATCCCTTAAATATATTTTTACAGAAAAAAATAAGTGAAAAATCAGAGTATTGTCACTTACAATATCCCTAGGACCTACATAATTACTAAAAATATTCGTTATTTTGTAATTTTAAATATTCTGGGCCAAAAAAAATCCGGGTATTAATTTAAGCTTGAGGAATATTCGGTAAGAAACTTTTATAAAAAGAATTTATTATATTATTGTTATTAAGATTTTTTTAAATTATAATCGATAGCCATAATTTATAAAAAAAGTCAGGCATTGACAGGTGATGGGTAAGTTATGGTTACATAAATCAGGTGTCAGTTTTTATAATTTTGTCACATTGTTGATACATATATATATATATATATATATATATATATATATATATATATATATATATATATATATATATATATATATATATATATATATATATATATATATATATATATATATATATATATATATATATATATATATATATATATATATATATATATATATATATATATATATATATATATGTTAGTTCGTAAAGTTTTACGAATGAATGAAGGTAAATTGTTTTCATTCCGGGAGTATATCCGTTTTAGTTCCCTTACAGAGTTTGCAGACGCCGGTTGCACTGGCATTTTCAATGCTGTCTAACTGGCAGAAGATTAACTGAGGTTATCTTCTGCAGAGGTCCCTTTAGATAGAAGATAACCTCAGTCAATCTTTAGTCAGTCTTCTGACACCAATTAGACAGCACTGAAAATGCCAAGTGCGATCTTGGCGAAACGTCTGCAAACTTCCGCAAGGAATACAAACGGATATATTCCGGAATTAAAACAATATATATTATATATATATATATATATATATATATATATATATATATATATATATATATATATATATATATATATATAAAATAGAAAATGAAACTTTGGAATAATATGCAGTATAACCTCCATAATCCGGACAATTAATTGTAAGGGTGGGTGTCCGGATAAGTGATTTGTATGGATTACTGAATATAATCAAAAACACAAGTAAAATCCAGAATAATTCATAAAATACTTATTAATCAATAGAAAAATATTGCCTTATAAAAAAATTGCAAAAAATTGGTATACATTTTGCAATGCAAAAAAATTAATAATATCTTTTGCAATTAATAAAAACTAGAAAATTAATATAATGTAATATTTTTTTGTTTTTTTGACTCCAAATTTTTTTTTACGGCAATATTCTTTAGTTCGAAAAGATACTCAATTTGGTTGTCTGATATATTGTTTTCTGATGTCCACTGGATACAATTGCTAATAAACCTTACGACATCTTGGTGTTTAACTTTTGCCACAATTGGCAAATGATCATCGCAAGAATATCGTTTTCTGTTAATAAGACGTCAGTCTCAGATCCATTTTCTATGATCCATGCTTCCAAATTTTCAGTTGGAATATCTGTGCCTAATAATTGTTTACCACAAACTTTTACTTTATTGATTTCGTTTTGGAGTTCCTTTGATTTTTTAATATTATTGCTAAAGTTGCCAAAGGAATGTTTTCTTCTTCATCTTCTTCGTCCAGACCCACCTCCTGGGTGGACAGCAATGGCTTCGATGACTTTTTGATTAGGTCTTAATGCACCTGGTATCATGCTTCTTGTAACGAAAAAACTACGTCTTTAAGATTAATGCTCTTTAAAGTTGTAGGAATGTCAGTCTCAAATGCTACAATTTTTTAAGCAAGTTCCACTGGCAAAGACGCTCTGACAGGCTTAAACAAGAAAAAATATTGCGCACGCGCGTAGACTGTCCGAATTAAAGAGAAGCGTTCGGATTATGACTTTTAAAAATTAGTGTCCGAAGTACTGGATGTCCGGATTTTTAAGTGTATCCGAACTATAGAGGTTTTAATGTATAATGTCAAACTAGACGTTTATTTGAGAATTCGCGTGACTTTCGGTGACGCCCTGTATATTTTTATATTTTTGAATTCCTGGGAATATTCTGCGTCCGACAGTACCCCCCTGGATGTCAAATTTTGACAGATTTATTTTTTTTTACATTTGTTTATTGTTGATATACGTCTTTTCAGTGCATAAAAAATGGTGACTTTTTATTTTTTTTAACCCAAAATTTATTATCTCAAAAACCAGCAATATTTGACGTATAGTGTACTTAAATTCTTAATGTAAAAATAAATAAAGACTTAAAATCGGGCAATTTAATGGGGCGTTCCATTTTAAAAAAACTTACTAGAAAATGAAAACTTTGTTTTTGAGACACCTTGCATATTTACCAATTTTGTCAATAAAAAAAAACATTTTATTTCAGGTTTTTTTGTATCATGTACAGGAGCAAAGTTATTTCGAATATAAATAGAGTTGCGACAGTTATACACCAAAAATGTTATATTCACCTTTAGCTTCTCGTAAAAAACACTCTTCGCAAAAGAATGTAAATTAAGTAAAAATATACGGCAGAAATGACTTTCTCTAGAGCTTTAAGACATTCTTATTTAATAAAAAGTCGAGTAAATTATTTCCACAAAAATATCTTTTTACTTCGTATAAAATGTGTTACATAATATTGTCACAAAAGACTAGTACGGTTAAATAAAAAGTTTCTCCATTCCTAAAAGCACAATAAAATATTTTTCCATCGACTTCCATTGACCCATTAAAACATGTTTTTTGTATATTTATGGGCGAAAATGCAACAATTTTGGATGATAACATTTTTCGAACGAAAACATTTTTTGTCTGTAAATCTAAAGTACAGCAAATGGCATCGATCTGTGAGTTTCTTTAAGTCATCCAGTTAAACCTTTTTGACAGTTGGTGCAACACATATAAAGGCTTCAGCTCCAGGCACGTAGCTCGAGGGGCTGAAGCCTCCCGAAATTCGTATAAATTTTGTTTACATTTATCCAAACGTATCTAACAGAGAGAAAATTTATTAAAAACCTGACATATTATTTTTATTCATAAAAAATAAATATTAAAGAAGAGAGTGAAGAAAGACATGACAGTGTCTTAACATTCCTCGAACTCTTCAACTCGGTTTGCATAAGTTTGGAAGAGATTTCTAAGACGACGCGAAACATTTCTTCAACAGCTTTATTGGCAGCCATGAAGAAGAGTGAATTTATCGTCAGTCTTATCGTTTGTGAGAAACTTTTCAGTCTTACTTTGCCGTTGTCTTTGCTTCTTCAAGAAAAGTCTCTTAATCTGGTATCGACCTTGCAAGATGCGAAAGAGGTTCTAAGCACTCTAAGAAATCATCGAAAAGATGCAGACAAAATCTTCAACGAAATTTTCAACTCGGCATCGAGACTTTTAGAAGAACTGTTCGAATGACTTGAAGGTTCCACGACTTACAACAAAGCAGACGAAGCGCGCCATTCCACAAATTACTTTCGCTGAAAACTATTAGAAGGTGGCCGTCTTTATCCCTTTCCAGATAGTTTGATTCAAAATTTAGCAGACAGATTTATTTCAAATGAAGATATTCTTCCAAGTTTTCAGGTGCTTCTTCCGGGCTTCCTTTCTATTCTGAAACAAATAGTTGAGAATTTATCACCGTACTTCGATGACAGAATGTAACTCTCTGCACTAAAAGCTGAGTATGAACTATGATGTGAAAAAGCTTCCACCATAGATGCTAACTTTAAGGTGCTGAAAGTGTTAGAGCACTGCGATCCAGTCTATTTTCGTTCAATTAGGTACCTACTCACGTCTTAGCTTTTTTGCCTGTGACAACAGCTAGTGTAGAGAGATTATTTTCTACAATAAAAAGAGTAAAAACTTTACCACGTAGTGTGATGAGCGACAACAGACTAAGTGCACTGGCTATGATTTCAGTTCACTGGAATATCACCGTGGAGCCAGACGAAATGATCGACATTAGGACTGGGAAAAAGATCAGATGATTGCTTTTGTAGTTGCGGCCTTTTAAACTTTTACATTTTAAAACTTATATTATTGGTACATAAAATACTAAATTATAAATTTTGTTGGTTCGAAACATCTGTCTTCATGTTATAAGAGCTCCTTTTCCATTAAAGTTCCGGATACAAATCTGATAAATGAAAATTAGTGAATCCCTCCCCACCATTTCATGAAATCTCAAAGCCCCTTCCGAGAAAAAATCCTGGCTACGGCCTGTTCAGCTCTTATCCTGATCGCCTACTTTGCAGCCAAAATATAATACCTTTACCTTTATAATGAGTGCACTTATGAAATTCCTTTGACATTTTGTTGTAATCTGTCCACACATAACAACATAAATTTGCAGACGTCTTACACTGCCGACGAGACATCACCTAATTTAAAATGTACAAATAAGCACCCGTGTATGCTCTATTTCCTTCAACGACTGACATTTAACTAAATAGCAGCCTGCTCTGGCCTATCGTCCTGACCCAAGGAACACAGACGTATTACCCAGTTCCTGCACAACATGGCCGATTTGGATCGGGTCGGGTGGTAATGCAACAGTACACAAACATTTTCTCGTTTTAAACGTGCAAAAAATAGACATTTTTAAAATATAAATATAATTTTAGATCAAAAGATGGTGAGAAATCAAAAAATCATTTAACATATAGGGATTTAAAAACATATCAAAATGAACCCTAGCAATTTATTTGATGTTCAATTATGTACAATCATCATTTTCGGATTCGGCGGGAACAATTATGTATAAGATTGATTTTTCAGTTTTTTTAATACAAATACAGGTAAAGTACCTCGGTGAAAAATTGTCAATTATTTCCTGTCCATCTGCGGGTATCTGCCACTCCTTGGCCAGCAAAGTCCAGCCTCTTCTATATTAGGAATTTTTCCTCCTTGAAATATAAATAACCATTTTAAATTACAGTCAGAGTGATAATTTGGAAAAATTCATTTATGATATGAAAAGTTTTTATTAAATTATAACATCAAAGTTGTGAAAAATTTCTAGTCAGTGTGTTTTACAAAACGAAAAATAATTTTTACATGCCGATTAAAGCATACCGCATGAAACATTTTCAAAGCCATTAAAAGCTGATATCGAAAAAGTTTTTGCCCAGTTGGCCAACACGGAATGATTAATGTTACCCTTATTTGCTAGTGTGTGGGCTGGTTCGTATAAACTAAATGTACGTACCTGTAAAATATAGGGTTTTTTACCTCCCTTGTGCTTTTGGCATTTAAATATAGTTTTTTTGTTATTTTGATCAATATAGAGAAACTCTATTAAATATTACAATTTATATAAATATAAAAAACTGGTTTTAATCGAATAAAGCAATATTAAACTAATATTAACAATGATGGTACTAAAATCAAAACCAAACATGTTAATCGAAAATTACATTAATAACCTGTCTAATCAAGTAAGCTGCCTCTCTTTATAAGATGCCCTTCCGTAAAATGGCCCTTGCGTAAGTAATTTTAGTAAGAAATTACAATCGTTATACATAGAAGTGTCAACCCTTTTTGGAGAAAAACCACGTATGAAATTCGTTAAATAGGGAAAAAATAAAGTATTTGCAAAACATAAATTTTTTAATTTTATTTTTTTATTTTCTTAAAAACATATTTTTAAGGGCTTTCAGCACACGCTAACAATTGTTTGTAATTTTTAAAAATGTCAAAGCTTGTTTTACAATTTAAATTAAAATTCAAATAAAAAAAAAGGGTAATTTATAATATATATATATATAAATTATAAAATATATATATAAAATTAAAATATATATATATATATATATATATATATATATATATATAATAAAAAAATAAAAAAGTCCCAGGATAGCGAATTTATACGTAAAAATGACAAAAAATTTTGGGGTTGAAATTTGACGTTTGGATCCAGCCCCGCTTGAATAAAAATAAAATTTAGCATATTTTTATTTTTAAAAATAAACATGCCTTGATACGACCATTTTTTAAATTTTGGAGGTAAAGTAGTATTTCTAGGCAAGATAAAAAAAGTTTTAAGTTAGCGAAATGCAATTGCAAACAAAATAATTCCTATTTGATTTTTACGTTTTGTTTACCAATTAATTTTTTATTCATATATTATGATAATAAATAATTTAAACGTGAAATCAAAGTAGGCCTATGGTTATGAAATTGGTATTCGGGCATAATTTTGCATTCTAAAAAAGTTTTTTTTATAAACTTTTTATATATATATATATATATATATATATATATATATATATATATATATATATATATATATATATATATATATATATATATATATATATATATATATTATATATATATATATATATATATATATATATATATATATATATATATATATATATATATATATATATATAAATAAAATATATAATATTCCACGGAAAAGGTGTTGAACAGAAAAACTTTTTTTTTTTGATTTTATCGAAAAAGCTATTTGATAAAAATTTTGTTTTTTTAAAAAAAAAGATTGGGATGGAAACATTTAAGATATTTTATAGGGTGTAGAAAATTGAAAAAACTTTAAAGGTACAAGAGTAAAGTACATTTATTTGAGAAGAATGGAAATAAATAGGAAAAGTTGTTCTTAAAAGATACTCTAATACCAATATTTGAAAAAAACGGCCTTATTTTAATATCGATTTAAATTTTTAATATCAATTTATTATCAAATTTTTGTGTTAAGTAACATTTAAAGCCGACGATACTGGGCAAGAATTATAAAAGCAAAGTGTTAATAAATTGTCATATCAACGCCTACTAGTACAAAAATTTGGAATTAGTTAATTGAAAAAATTTTAATCACAAATAAAAAAAGTTGGCCGATTTTTCGAAAATTGATATTAGAGACCCTTTACGATTGAACAATTTTTTTTAGTAACTTATTTCCATATCTTTGTAAAAAAGCACTTTTTTGTACCATTTAAGATTTTTCAATTTTCAACACCGCGTATAAAATATATTAAATGTTTTATCCCTCTACTAAAAGCGCCATTTTTATTACAACTAACTTTTTCGATAAAATTAAAAATAAAGAATTTTTCCTATTCAACACCTTTTCCGTGGACACACCATGTCTACGGAAAAGGTGTTGAATAGTAAAAACTTCTTTATTTTTTATTTTATCAAAAACGCTACTCTTAAAAAATTTTTGCTACTTCTTAGAGTAAGATTGGGATAAAAAATTTAACAAATTTTATACGCGGACAGAAAATTGAAAAAGCTTTAAATGGTTCAAGAGTCAGGCATTTTTTGAGAAGATATGGAAATAAGTTAGTAGAAAAAGTTTTCAAAAGTAAAAGATAGTTCCTAATATCATTTTTCAAAAAAAACGGCCTACTTTTATTAATTTGTGATAAAATTATTTTAATATTATCTAATTCCAAATTAATAACTCTTTATTGTACTAGTAGGCGTTGATAGTGACAAGCTGTATTGACATTTCGCTTTTTATAATTTATTAGCCGCAGAAACCTCAGCTTACTTAACATCAAAAATTTGAAAAATTAATATTAAAATTTAAATTGGTATTAAAATTAATTTAATCATAAATAAATAAAAGTAGGACGATTTTTTTGAAAATTGGTATTAGACATACCTTTTAATTTTGAACAACTTTTCCAGTAACTTATCTCCATATCTTTACAAATAAATGCACTTTACTCTTGTACCATTTTAAGTTTTTTATTTCTGAACACCGCGTATAAAATATGTCAAATGTTTCTATTCCAACTTACTTAAGAAGTAGCAAAATTTTTTATCAAGAGTAGCTTTTTTTTGATAAGATCAAAAAAAAAAAAGTTTTTTCTCTTCAACACCTTTTCCGTGCACATACTGTTTATATATATATATATATATATATATATATATATATATATATATATATATATATATATATATATATATATATATATATATATATATATAACATAATAAATAAGCTGAACAGGCGAAAACCGAAAATAAATAGGAAATATTTTTTTTACATTTGTATGTTATCAGATA
>JAHBCN010007507.1:0-42974 GCA_019359885.1 Listronotus oregonensis | reverse complement strand
TTTATATATATATATATATAATATATATATATATATATATATATATATATATATATATATATATATATATATATATATATATATATATATATATATATATATATATATATATATATATATATATATATATATATATATATATATATATATATATATATATATATATATATAATATATATATATATATATATATATATATATATATATATATATATATATATATATATATATATATATATATATATATATATATATATATATATATATATATATATATATATATATATATATATATGAGTCAGAAGAAGTTTTAAAATATTTAAATTTTAAGGTAGAAAATGTTTATCAAGAGCGTTGCTCAGATTACCGTGTCTTGTTACAAAAATATGGTTTTGAAAGCTTAGAACTGGGAAGCGTGTGTGCCTCCATAATATTTTTGTTTAAATTGCTGCGCGTTGGGGTTGATTGTCCTGAGCTGCTGGATCAGATTAAATCTCTTTGTTTGTGGACTAAATGCTAGAAATTGTGTTACATTTATGTGTGAAAGAGCTCGAACTAATGTTATGTTAAAATCGTCGAATAATTTTATGTGTTCCAGTTTCAATAAAATTTCAAATGATTGTGATATTTTTTTTTGTACTCTTAATAAATTAAAACGAAGGACCAGATGTTAGTTAGAGGTATTTTGATTTTTGTTTGTATGTATTACTTACCAAATTAATTTTTTTTTAGTATTGTTTATGTTTATTAAGTTCTTATTTTTATTGTTTATTTATATTGCTTTGTAAATGGGTACTTGTTGGGCAAAAAAGCTATTTTATTATTAAATATCGATTAATCTCAATAACCTATTGCGGGTTTTAAAAGCAACAAAAATTTTATTTCGCTAAAAATTTTCCAATATATAGAAACATTTTCTAAATATTGTGCTTCAAATATTGGTTTGTGTATTCACCATAAACTAACTAAAGTAGTTATTTAAAAATATAAATAAGTAAAGACTAACAGACCCAAAAAGTAAAAGATTGCTTAAAAAATGATTATCTTGAGAAATCTAATTTATAAGCAAAATCTCTAAAGCTAATGTGGTACTTTAAGGCATTACTTACACCCAGCTTTGCAGAAAGTAGAAATAATACTCGTAATGTCCATAAAAATGTCACATAAATCTGAAATTAAAACAAATGAGCTGCTTAAAGACAAGTGTACTTGAAAGACAATAAAAATATATTATTATGTTATCTGAATTACAACTTACAGTTAAAAGAAAACTTAACTAAAACAAACGTATGACGTACGATTTTGTTTTTTTATTAATTTTGTTATTTTTTAGTTTCTAAAAGGAGAGCCAATGGTATACCAAAGCTACAAAAAATGGAGTATATTCAGTTTCCAAGTCTGAATGGAGTATTTTACAGAGAAAATAAATTATAAATTAAATTTGCATACTTGAAATATATTTAAAAAAATAAGAAAAACTAATTGTAAATTGTATTGTCAATAATATGTTCTATAGTTTTGTGGTGGATTCATGTTTTATTTTGTTTTATTTGAGATACTCGCCTTACTACTTTTTGGAAAATAAGACCCCTTCGGTCCAGGTCCCGGGGTATACGAACTGACCCTGTCCAGGCCTATTGACCACTATGAACTTGCAGATCGTCTGCAACAAAAAAGGAGAAAATTCCTAATAAAAAACAAAAAATCTCGTTCACGTAATCTACGTTTCGGTGGCAAGTCGGCCACCGTTGTTAAGATAGAAAGTAAAACACAAAACTAAACTAAATTTTAAGAAGTTTTTGATCTAAAAACTTTAAAAAGTTTATTATAGTATTCAAAAAGACAAAAAAGGTGGGTAGTATTAAGTTTATCTAAATTTACTTCAGTATCAAGCATAGGTAACCATGTATTATTTAAATTAACAGATATTGATGTTACACATTTATTTTTATTTAATAAAATAAATGCGCTTTCCTTTATTTTACGTTTTTTGAATAAGTTTTCTTTGCTAAAATGCTAGAAGCATTCCAGTTTATTATGTGGTTATTATTAACTGCGTGTTTTTGATTTGTGAAATTCTGTGTTTTTATGTTTGGCTAATGGTCTGGACGTTTCACCTATATAAAATGTATTACATTTACAAGGCATCTTATAAATAATATTTTTGTGTTTTCGTTTATATTGTATGGTTTTGTTTTTGTTACTTGAGATCTAATAGTGTTTTGTGTTTTAAAGAACATTAAATTTATTACCTATTGTTAAATTTTATTTGATAGGCCAGGAACATATGGTAAAAATATAATTGTAATAGATCTATTTTGATTTTGTCTTAAATTTGGTTGTTTAACTTTTAAAAAGCATTTGTTTATAAAATCAAGAGGATAATTATTTTAAACTAAAATATATTTTAAAAATTCTTTTTCATTTTCTTTGTTTTGATTAGAACAAATTATTTTAATTATATCGAAAATATATAAAATTTAATTATCTCTTTGTATGTGTTGGTTTTCTGTAAATTTTAGTTTCACAATTATTTACATTTTTTTTTATTAAAATATCAAGAAAAGGAAGTTGTAAGTTTTGTTATTTTTCTAAAGTACAATGAATAGTGGGTTCTTGTGTATTAATATGTCTTAAAAAAATATTGAGACAATTTTCGTCATGTTGATAAATAGAAAAAAGGTCATCTATATATTTCCACTAAATTAACAGTTTATAATGATAATTTTGTAAAAAATTGAATTTAAAATTTCCCATAAAAATATTACTTTATAATGGTGATAAAGGTAAACCCATAGCCATGCCAAAAGTTTGTTTAAAAAAAGTCAGTGTTATGTTGGAAATATGTTGTTTTGACGCAAAAAGTTAATAATTCAAGAATAGAGTCTTGGTTCTTTCACCAAGTTGGACATGATTTTCTAATTTTTTTTCTAACAATATTTAATGTTTTATCGACAGGAACATTTGTGAATAAACTAACAACATCAAAACTTACCAAGCCGTTATTTGGGTCAATGTCAATGTGTATTAATTCTTCTACAAAATGTTGGAAATTTTTGATGTATGAGTTAGTATTGTTTACTAAAGGATCTAAAATAGTAAGTAGAAATTTTGCTAATGGATATGTAGGTGAGTTTATGCAACTAACTATAAGAGGTAATGATATATCAGATTTGTGTATTTTTGGTACTTCATAAAAGTGTGGAGTTTAACTGTTATGCGGTGTAAGTGTAAATCTTTCTCTATCTGTAAAGCTGTTTTTATAACTAATTCTTTTTCAACATCAACCTATAAAGATAAAATTATTTTTAGCATAAATAAGAGTACAGCTTTTTGTTATACAATTTTGTGGTTAACCACAACAGAAGCTTTTGTTTCTTGTAAAATACCCCAAATAATTTTTAAAGTCAAGCAGATTAAGCGGATCCTTTTTTATCTTAATACCAAGAAATCCTCTAGACCTAATGGCATATCAGCAATAGTTTTAAAAAAATATGCTTGTAAAGTTGCACTCGTTTTAACTCACCTCTTTCTTTCTTTTACACCTTAAATTCAAATATCATCAAAACTCTTCTAAGGAAAGGCATATTTCTAAACAAAAAAAATCTTTTTGTTGCAAAATAATTGGGAAAAAATTATTAAAAATTAAAAAATTGCACCTTTTTTTTTAAATTTTTGTTAACAACTATTTTCTGAGCCAGGATAGGTATTGGCGTTGCTTTAGAGACAAGAAAACTGACGTCAAAGTTTTTAAACTGAGTATAACTAGAAGTACAGTTGTATTTATAAAAAATTATTAGAAGAAGAGGTATAGTCTGTCTCAAAGTATATCGTTATGGCTTTTGACGGACCATACCCCAATAAACCTCTAACGATTTTACTACCTATTGTTATTGGGTAAACCCATTTGTTTATAAGGGCAGGGGTGGGCCAGGTATTTCTTTAGTATTAATCATTAGGCATATAAATAGTTTGGCTAATATTTTAGTGGCAGTGTTGAAAAACATTTTTTACTGTGCGTTTCGAAAAAGTTGTTTTACGAGAATATAACTATGTCGCGTCGAAATCATTTGTAATTAGATGCAAAACAGGTTGTGAAAAATGTGTATGAAACTTTAATCAGTAGAGGTCTAATTAAGCAAGAAGCTTTAAAAGAAACCTGTCTACTTACAAAAACTCCAATATAATCGATAAGGGATATTATTACTAGTAAAGAATTGAACAAAAAAAAATGTAGTGATTTTCAAACTCACCGTATAGACAATAGTGATCAGGACCTAATAAAAAGAAAAATATATTGTCTTATGAAAGCGGAGTTATGCCTACCTTAGATAAACTAAAAAAGAAGCTAGACGAAGACGAAACCAATATAATTATTAGCCGTGCCACCCTTCATAGAGTTGTTTGTAAAATGGGATTTAAATACCGCAAAATAGACAAAAGACAAGTAGTAATGAAATCGCACAGATTACGCACTTGGCGATTTAATTACCTTCAAGAAATTAAAAGATATAGGTTCAAAAAACTGATCCATAATTTACCTTGATGAAACATGGTTCGATACACACGACACAGATTCCAAAGGATGGGTTGATTCCAGTCAAAACTGTCAGACAAAAGCACCCTCAAATAAAGGAAAACG
Organism: Listronotus oregonensis; assembly: GCA_019359885.1. Lineage (NCBI taxonomy): Eukaryota > Metazoa > Arthropoda > Insecta > Coleoptera > Curculionidae > Listronotus > Listronotus oregonensis. The sequence continues at coordinate 38,332 of JAHBCN010007507.1, read as the reverse complement.
CATTACTATAATACACGCTGGTTCAGAAGACGGATTTGTCCCAAACTGCTTGCTGTTGTCTGCAAAGACTATTAAGGATTCTAGCTTGGATTATCATGAGGATACCAGTGCGGAACTTTTTTAAAAATTGGTTTCAAAATTATCTTTTAAAAAATATTCCAAACAACAGTGTTATTGTCATGTATAACGCTACCACAGCCGCCTGCTACGCAAAGCACCAGCTTCATCAAGTTCATGAAACTGAAATCCAGTTATATTTGTTAGAAAATGATATTTATTTTAAATTCAGTTACAAAAAAACGCATCTTTTGAAAGTCCTAAATTCATATGCAATTAAAAAACAATATGTATGTGATAATTTGGCTGAACAGGCTGGGCATACTGTCTTACTGCTTCCTCCGTATCACTGTATGTTTAAACCCATAGAGCATTTGTGAAACCAAGTAAAATCAAAGATCAGAGCAGAAAATGTTACACCTACTTTAAGTCCCAGTGTTATAAATTTGATAAAAAATGTAATTACTAACATAGCAGTTGAGAGCTGGAAAAATTCACTACAGCACATTATAAAAATTGAGGACTTTACATTTCTATCCAAAAATAAACAAATAAATCCTATTGTAATTAATCTCAATGATGACTCTAATAGTGAAACAGAGTTAGATTTAGATATTAAGATTAAAAATGTAATTATGTATAAATAATGCAGTTATAAATTTATTAAAACTTTGCATATATTTAATTTCCTAATGTAATTTTAAGATTATACTTACCTAAATAAACAATAAATTAGAAATCTTTATTTTATTAAAGTCCGTCCTAATGTTCTGTCTTTTAATACCTACCGATCCACAGTTTTATTGCTGCCGGCAGGTATAATCCATAAATGAAGGCAAGAGCTAACAGGGTATACTTTGAGACAGAATATAACCTACCCTATTTTTATGTAAAACTGGCTTCTGTAGTTAATTTTTGTTGGATCTTATTGCATGTCATAGGTAATTAAAAAATAAAACATTCGCGTACAGTCCATTTTTAAAAATTTATAGTGGAAATGTGTCACAAATTTTGACCTTGTCAGAAAAAAAATGCCCTATAATCTAAGATTGAAAAGACTTAAATAGTGTGCAAAATCGAAGCAAATTGGTTTCGGTCGTTACAAACTTTCCACCGCTGGACAAGCTGCTGCTTTGTTGCGATACTTAAGAGATAATCCATTTAAAACAGCGAAGGATGCTGTTAATAATACAGTATTTCTTGGTTGGCAACCAACTTCTAGTAAAAATATTAAATATTCTGAATTAAAAAGCTACCCAATTGCAAAAAAAATGTTACTTATCGAATAATCTAATTTTTGCCCCAAATTACGACACCGCGCCCCTCAGTATTTGAAACGGGGTAGTTTTTACTGACGAAAAGACATGTCAGTCAATTTATAACGAAACTATTCTTTTGTATCGTCAGATTCATACGGTCGTTTGTAAATGTGTGGCGCTGGATATATGCAAATAGGCCTGGTGTTCGTTGAAATATAGAGGAATGATTCAGTGTCCAGAATTATTAAACATTTTGAAAAACATTATGCTTTCATCTACTGAACAAATTTATTTTAACAATACTTGAAATACTTTGAAAACAAAATTTTCAAATGAAAATTCAGACCACAAAATTCAATCGAGTTCTGAGAAATTTCAATTCCAAAAATTCAATCGAGTTCTGGGAAATAATTAACCCGTGCTGGGAAGAGTCGAATCCAAATATTCTATTCAATATAATTCAGTCAATGCAAAGTAGAATGGAAATACAGGATTATATTAAACAAATATTAGATTTACTTTTAGAATAATTTTATTTTTTTTTTGTTTTTAATATAATTATTTAAACTGTTTGAATAATATTAAATATTTACTAAGAATATGCACTTATTTTTATTATGCATTTATTTGCATGTATTTATATTTACGCTCGACGCTAATGCTTTGAATTTTTGAAAATCTATCTCATGATTTTAACGCCGGTAAACCCATATGTTTCAAACATTTTTGCAAAAGAAACTTAACAATATATTTTATTCACTCTTAGGATTACCTGTAACAATTTCTTACAACTCCTGATTACTGCAATAAATACATTAGGCTTAATTAGGTACATTTAGTAACCCTCATAAATATAATTGCCTCTTCCCCCTAAAATTTGTATATACAAACCTTCTTCAATGTGATAATATGAGGTTTTCGATCATTTACTTATAAAATTTTGCAAAAAGTACTCGAGTTGTGGGTGGTTAGTGCCATTTATTTCAGAGTGTTGTAAAAAAAAACAGAAAAATATGGCTGTAATGTTTGATAGCGAGGAACAAGGTTAGTGTGTTTTTCTATCATTTGTAGTACCACAATATTAGGTCTGTTTGTTATCTAGAAATAGTGTACACCATTTTACACGTTTTTTTTTTATGTCAGCAAAGGTGTATTTTAGGACTAGGTGGGAACAAAAAGTGTAAAATATTTCTAAATAACAAACATACCCATTAAATCAGTACGATTTTTATAAGACATGTCTAAAAAGCTAAAAGTGGAAAGCAGTGTTGTGCTTTTCGTAGTGAGATTACTATAAAAAATATCCAATTTTTTGTACAGCCCAGTTAAATAAACCACGGTGTTTTATTGGCCTGTGATTGCACGTAACCGTGCAATAACCGGTTTTTTGCGGGGTTGGAACAAACCTATTGTATTCTAAAATAGTTTGGTAAAGAAATTTGGCTTTATTTATAAAAATGTGTGTGTTTTCATAGCGCTTTTCTGCATTCCTATTCGGATCGAGTAGTAATATTTTTTGTTATTGTTGTTTTGATTGGTCTTTATGTTAGTTTTAATAGTAAATATTTACCCCTCTTTGGATTAATAACCATATTTTTATTTGTATTCGATGTTATCTGGATCTAGCAAAACTGTTTGGATTTAAAAGCATTTTCTTGCCAGTTAGTATTCCATTTAAAATGGTGTTACCGTAAGACGGTCTTAGAAACAATTCCGTTAATTATTTTCAAGTGAGGTCAACCCTATTTTTGGTCATATCTAGGTAAAACATTTACATTTTTTTATTTTATTTTACTATTATTTTTTTATTCTGCTTGTTTTTACGGTACATTTATAATGAAAAATGTTGTAAAAGAAAAAAATTTCAAAGCTTTTTTTCTTTAAAAGTTAAACATTGGTTTCCATGTTTTTGGGTATAATTTCTATTTTATCTTTTTTTGATGTTTTTGGTATATATTTTTTTAAATACATAAAAAACAAACAATAAAAATAAATTAAAAAATTAGTTTTTCAACTAGTGAAATTTCCAAAAACCGGTTTCGCGACTAGGTAGCGGCGAAATTATTGGATTTTATTTTTTTGAATAAAATTTTAATTTAAAACTTAATTTATGTTTTTTTTTTTTTTATATATATATATATATATATATATATATATATATATATATATATATATATATATATATATATATATATATATATATATATATATATATATATATATATATATATATATATATATATATATATATATATATATATATATAGAAAAAGAAAAACTTAATAACTTTTATGCTTTTTAGTGCAAACTTGGAACAAGGATCTTTCTGTATTATTTACGTACTTTGTTATTCAGTAATATTTTACACCATTTTACACTTTTACTTTTTAGGTAATCCTAAAATACACCTTCCATAAAAGCTCTTACGTAAAAAAATTGTACACTATTTCTGAATAACAAACAGACCTAAAGTCAACACGCTTACAAAAAGAAACAAACCTTTACACCATATTCAGGTGTCACTTAAAGTGGCTTGAAACTATAAATTATTGGTTTTTACCGATATTAAATTTAAATTTAGAGTGTATATTTAAGACATAAAATATCATTGTTTGACAAGTGGCTATCCTTCATTTAACTTTGGCTCTGACGGAAGATGAAGATGACATGAACTTTAGATTTTTGAAGAGTCCACCCCGTGCGTTTTTACTTTTCTAGAAGTATAGTTAGTAAATCAAATGTATTGATTTTCCTAATTTATAAAAAATACAATTTTTTCCAGTGACCATCAAGGTTAAGTTTCTTTTATTTTGTAAAAATTAAAAAAAATATGTTTGTTGTTGCGGTTACTTTGAACGGTTGTACTACTGTTTTTTAATGAAGAGCTTGTTAACAGACTCTTATTAAAACGGTTATTTTGCCTTTCATCGTAATAGTCTGAGAGCTGGCGAACAATTTTAAGTAGGAACTTGAGGAATTTTGAAAATATGTGTAATTGTCCTTAAAGGACTGACCCCTAAACATAAAACTCCAGGTCTGGCTGTAGGGTAGCGGCCCCCTACCAACCACTGATTTCTTTTTCATTCAAGGGTTGGTAGAGGACTGCTATCCTTCAGCCAGACCTTAACTTTATTTTAAGGGGTCCTTCAAGAATAATAATAAACATTTTCAAGGAGCTCCAAGAACCCACTCAAAATTGTTTACCAGTTTTCCTACTGGCCGTTAAATACTAAAATAAAAATATATTCTTTGTCATAATAGACATTAAAAATAAAGTATGTTTTAATTATTTTATTAATTTAAAACGTACGGTCACAAAGTAACGGACGAATTCATGGGTTCTTTTTTAAATACTTTTTGATATTTTAAAGAGCAGTTTTCTGCCTATGTTTTAAGCAACCTTACAACACGACTGTAAATGTTTAGATTTGCTTAAAAAATAAACAGTAGAGATGTGGGTTTCAAGCAAAGTCTCTATAGTATGACATCGCAATAATTCTAGTCAACTAAATGCAATGGGAAAAAGCTTACTTTTCGAACTATTGCGGCAGGAAGCCTAAACAGTTCGATAGGTATAGCATTTTTGAAGATACAAGAAAATGACTAGATATATCGATTAACTCTGATTGCAATAAAAATCCTCGAAATTGGTCCTTTATGGCCATGCCAACAGGGGTGAGAATAGTTCAGGTCCGCAATAAGATATTCGCGAATAAGACATCATATATATACATATATAGATACTTATATAATGTTTCGGTCAGGTAGAAATACGACCCTCTACGGACAGGTGCGATAGTTAGATCAACCTACCCTAATAGTACAATAAATGCTAATTTCGGGGGTTTTTACTGCATTCAGAAGCAGTCGAGACTTTTAGTCAATTTCTTATATCTTGAAAAATACCATAAACTTTTTTGAAGCAAACTGAAAAAGATCTTTAAAAAATGTTCAAAAACTGTGTTATTTGTTGTTTATCGATAAAATAGCAAACCGAAAACTCTCGAAAACAGTTTACTATTTTTTATACCTATTTGCAAATGTTGTTTGTGTAGTGTATGGGGTTTTTGAGGATTTAACATAATAAAAATAAATATATTATTGTTTTTAAACCGGAACCGGAGCTTTATGTGATGTAGAAAAAAAGTACTATTTAAATATTTTTTACTAAATAAGTCTTTTTTGTGTATTCGTGGCTAGAGAAAAATATAATTTTATTTTTGCATCCGATGTTACCTATTCATTATCAGAAAAGCTAGTAATTTTATAATTATTATATAAGTAGGTTTCTTTTTATAAAATTTAGTTTTTGTTGGTGGTTTTATTGTATTTGACGTTTCCTTTTTATGACTAGGGTAATTGCTGCCAATAATTAGATGTCTATTGGTTTTTTTTAAATAGGGAATGGATTCTTCGCTAATTTATAATGTTTGATCTTTTTCTTTTTAATTTAAGAAAATTTGGTAATAATATCTACTTTGTGGCATTTTGTTTCACGATTTATACTATGTAAATAGCAGCTCTGATAAAAATATTAATTTGACATTTTTTTTACTTCTAAAAATAACAAGACTACCAAAAATTACCATTTTTCTCATTTTCTATTCTTAAAAAATTACTCTTATAATTGATAAAGAACCCTTTTTTAGTTTTTTTTTACCTAATGACTTCTCTCTGTTAAAAAAAAAAAGGATTTTTTTATCACCACAATCACTTTTATGCAAAAAAATAAATTTTAGATTTACCATCAATAATCTGCTACTGCGATGGGCATTGTCCTCTTGGAGAGGAATATGGGACTTGTGTGACCAGACCTGGAGGGAAATGTTTTACCTCAGCAGAGTTAGACATAGACGACGATGGAAACGAATATCACATATTATCCTATGGATGTCTCCCACCATATGAAATGGCACTATTTCAGGTATAGTATTTAATTAATTAAGAAAATTTAGTTTAATAAAGCAACGTTTTATTTTCGTTTAAAGGATAAAAAAATTGTTAGCTGGGCTAGATAAACTTACTCTACATCGTTGTTGTCGACCTCTTCGGTGCAACTTAAATTATTTTCCTGCCGTTGTCACTATGGAGTAGACATGACGCACTAATTATACAAAATATGTCCATTAAGTTATAAGCCATTTTTTCGGATCTCTTTGTTTTCAAAGGTCGGAGAAACTCAAATTTGGTTAGGTGATCTTAATAATTTATTATAGATTTTAATTCACCGTCTTTTTCAGATTGCATGTCTATCAAATCAACTTGACCTCTTTTATTAAACTGATTGGATAGAAATTGTTTTTAACGAGTTCCTTTTTCTAAAGTTTTTTTTAGTTGGCATTGTAAGCATAATTTCAATTATTCTTCATATACTTTTACTAATGTTACAATACCTTTTATTTATCTCCTTTCCATTTCAAGTGTTCATTTGTGTCCAGTGTCTTGATATGCTTTTTCAAAAATATTATGTTAATCCGACAAAGTAATGTAATCTTTTATATTATCTGTTTCATTATTTCTCTTCTGTACTAATTTTTCTATTCCCTCAATGCTAAGGATCTGAAATCTGTTTAATTTACGATAATCCAATGCACTTATTTTTTTTAATATTGATTTTCTTTGAAAAACTTTTCTTTACTTTACGTATAATTTCTTTATATTTTTGTGCAAATAAGGGCGAAGTAAAATTATTGTTCGGCTTATCGATATACAATGAATCGTTCTCATAGAATTCAATTTTATTTACTGATATTTTACTGTTTCGTTCATGATCATTTATTAAATTAATACTTAACGCATAAACTTTAATACAAAACAAATATTAAAGGCACTAGTTTACTGCTAAACACACGCAAGACACATAAACAAATCATTTGCTTCCTTGGTTTTACTAAAACAACTGAAATAACAAGTTATAACTTGCAGAGACGAGGAACACACGCAACATAATTGGAAATTGCTTAATACTAAATAGCACAATCGACGAAATACCAAACTAAAAATGATAATCTGACAAAATACTTTCATATTTGGCATTTGAGCAACTCCGGATAGCTAAGTTCGCGAAATGTGTAAATTAGTTTAAACAGATTCCGAAATAGGACCTATTTTCGGCAGTCGATCATTGGGCTTTGATCATTTCGCGAACTGAGTATTTATTTTGGCGAATGGGTGAATTCGGCATATGAATCTGACATATATATTTATTAAAAAATCTATTTAAAAATTACGATGTCTCCATTCGAACGTTCGGACAAGAACTTTCGCATTTAAAAATCGAGAGGCAAACTGGGGTCAAAAACTGTAATCCATTTTAAAAATTTTAGGAATTTTACTTAAAATTTAAACTATTTTAACATTAGGAAACATTGAGTTATAATTAGAAAACGTGTTAACTTTTATTTTATAATAACTTTACGCCCTTTGTATCAATCAAATTAATATATTTTTAGAAATTTGTAGTTGTTTATCATTATTGGTAAACTAGCTTTTGTTATAGATTAAGAACACCACTAGTTGTCTAAAAACGGGTTAAGATACAAGGTTGAAATTTAATTTTATTAATATGAAGTTTAGGACACGTTTAAAGGAACTTTTTTTTATTTTTTTCCAAGGATTTCGTCTGTGAAATTTTTTGCAATAGTAAAGTAACTCTCTATTTTTTTAGTAATATCTATCGATAAATGTTTTAACAATATTTTTAATTTTAGTGCCGGGCCACACTAGTAACCTCAAGAAATAGAAAAAATATAAAATGCTGTGACGAATACGACTACTGTAACAAACACCTTCTACCAGTGATAAGTAATCAAAACATACAAAACTCCAAGCCAAACTATCACGATAGTACGACTCTAAAAGTATTATTTGCATCATTATCAGTGAGCTTTATCATTTTTACAATAATACTTATTTTGGTTTACTTAAGACAAAGAAAAAAAGAAATAACCCTTCATGAAATGAATACAGCTTCTGCTGCGGTGGAAACTGGACAAAAAATGAATGTTTTAAACATTAACAACATTGTTAATTTTTCCAATGACCTGAATGCAATTAATAGCAATTTAAGGTTAGATTTAGAGAGCAGCCAGTCAAAGACTGGATCGGAGTATGAATTACCGGGTCTGGTACAGAGAACTATATCTAATCAAATCCAAATGGAAATTTTGATTGCATCAGGTAAGAAACTTTTGTTCACAAATAGTCAAAATATTTTAATACGAATGGAATTTTATGTTAATAAAATTTCTTAAAAAGGTTTCAAATTTTTTTTAGTCTCCTTATCTACATTTTTTAGAAAAAATTAACATTTTACGGATTGTGATTTTTGTGACATGTTTTATTACTACTCTAAATTTTTCTTTTTGTCATAATAAATAATTTTTTAGTACTAACTTGCTGAAATGTTCTGTTCCTAAAAACAAATATGTCAGTAAACTTTCGAAAAAAAAGATTTAATATAATCTTTCATTTTGAAAATATGAACTTAAAATAAAATTATAAACGGAGTAAAATAGAATTTGCATTAGAATTTTGGCCAAAGGCTGTACAAAAGCCGAACAGTTGGCTCGGCTTTGGCCAAAAATTGACCTTCGGTCGGACAATTTGGTTGAATAATTCTTTCCTTCTGCCGGCGTCGCCGGTATAAGAAGTTGATAGCTCGCCATTTAATTAAAATAAAATATATTTTCATAAATTATTTCTTTTTATATGATTTCAACCAGTCAATCTATAAAATATATGTTAAATAATGAGTTTATTAAATTTTTTTTAGGGAAATACAGTGAAGTATGGAGAGCTAAATGGAGGGAAGGAAAAGTTGCAGTTAAAATATATTTTTCCACGGAAGAACACAACTGGCTAAGAGAAACTGATATTTATCAAACAGTGTTAATGAGGCATAAAAATATTTTAGGATTCATTGCCGCAGATATTAAAGGTAACAAAATGTAAAAATACCTATACATAACATAACATTTTCTCTTTTTATAAAAGCGAAGTGTAAAACTTAATGAATTTGATATTTCTTTTTACTTAGAAATGGAGACTCAGTTTGAATATGAATAAGCAACAAAAGCATCAAGATGCTTTTTTGTTTTAAAAATTAAACTTTTATCCCCTTAGCCTTTAGCAATATTGCTTTAAAACAATAAATCACTTACTATATATTCTAAAACCAGATTTTAAATTAACTAATTAATTTATTTCCCATTATTTCAAAATTAAATTGCAGTAAAAGTTATATACAACATAAAATGAAATGTCGTTAACAACAAAAACTCATGAACATAATATATACATATACATACACACATACATAAACAATTTTAAATCCAAATTTACAAGAAAATGTTTTAATTGTTTTTTAACAACCTCTCGTTAGGGGGCATCCTTTATTTCAGTATCCAATTTATTATACATTTTTATTCTGATTTTTATAGATAAATAAAATAGTTTCATAAATGTACAAAGCATAAATGGTTAATAGCCGTTTAGATTTAAAAACACCCGTACACGATTTTGTATAAACATATTGTAAATTAATCTTAGAATACGTTTTTGTATGACAAAAAGATCCTGCACTTTTGAATTTTTTCCCCAAAAATGTATTGCAAACGTAGTGTAGCTTTAAAATTCGCAAAATACAGTGTGCTTAAGGCTGTTTCTTTTAAATATTTGGATGTTATACGTAGCGAATAGCATATTTTATTAAATTTTTCCCCTAACTGGTCAAAAGGGTGCGTCCAGTCTAAAAATTGATCTATGTAAATACCCAAAAACTTTGTGTTTTTTGGACATGTAATTCTTTTTCATTTAATTCTATTATTTCAGGTATTTCTTTTCTACTGAGCGTTGTTTTAAAATAGCAATATTTGTTTTTTCCTCGTTTAATAACAGTTTATTTTTTGAAACCACATTTTCGTATCATGGAGAACCTTTGATGCATTAAAAGCTAATTCTGAAACTTGGTTCCCTGCTACTAATTTATTAGTATCATCAGCATACTCTGTAAGTCTAGTCTTGTCAGATGGAATTGACATGTTAATTTTAAAATCTAAATTTAAATCATCAATAAATATAATAAACAAAATTGACCTTATATGCTCCTCTGTGGAATCCCCACTTTACTTTGCAAAATTTCCGATTTGTACAAACAGTTACCTTTTTCAAAGACTACTCTTTGTATTCGATGACCTAGATATGATGAAAACCAATTAAGAGCAGAACCCTCAATACCATAGGATTGTAGTTTTTTAGAAGTAGAATACGATTTAAGCAGTCATAAGCCTTTTAAAGAACTAAAAACATACCATTGCTATTTTGCCCTTCCCAAGATAATTCAAAATTAATGTGGTAAACTAAAAAATTGCCGTCTAAGTAGCATAAACTCCATTAATCGATAAAAACCCAATTCAAATAACTTTGAAAAACGAGAAAGAAGGCTTATGGGCCTATAGCTATCCATACTTTCCGAATCCCTTTATTTTTAAAAAGCGGCTTAATTAACGCTAATTTAGGCTGTTCAGGAAATATGCCCCCTTTTAAAGAGTTATTTATTATATAACACAATACTTCCTTAATTGCTGGAATATATAGTTTTATCAGACTTGTGTTTATTTCATCATATCCACAACTAGGTTTATCTTTATTTTTTTTTTTTGTAAATTTTATTATTTCTGGGCCGGTAATGGGTCTTAAATACAAATATCTAGAGTTGTTAGGAATTTTACCATTCCATTTTGCCTTCAAAATGTTTTTTAATAAATTAGGCACCATCTGAATTAAAAATTCGTTTTATTGATTTAAGCCTTTTCAGGATCTCCAGATACAATTCTGTTATTTTTCTTATGCTTCCTCGAGATTTCGTCATATATAGTCCACATGCATTTATTTTTATTGTCTGACTGTCTAATCCTATTGTTATAATTACTACTCCTAATTTCAATTAACGCCTTGTCACATTTTTTTTCTAAATTTTTGTACATTTCGTTAAAAAAATTACTATGCGTTAATATCTTGCCTCATTTGACATGGCACCAACAAGCGAACAAACTAACAGGCCGACAAACAGATGACAAATGGGAATTTAGTTTTTCATAATTTGGGAAACACAAAACGAAAATATTAGCGAACCTCTGGAAATACAACTTCAAACAATTACAGTACTTCTCTTATAAGCCGTAAGCGATATGGTCTAAGAGCTAGAGCCGAAAAATCATCGTCGTCAATAATACGAAGTTTTTCCCGTAAAACATGTTCATTTAGTATTGTTAATTATGTTTCCGCACAGGCTGACAACCTATTTTGGGAAAAAATCGTCATCGATAATATATCAGCCATTTTGGCCACTTAAAGTTGAACCCCTAAGGTGTCTAAATTCAAAAGGGCTGACAGTTAGGTTGATACCGAGGGCAGTAAAACGGGGTCAAATTATTCCGAGAGCTTACTTTATATTGGGTGTTTTTTAATTGAATGTCAGTATTTGGGGGGGGCAATTTTTGGGTCCATTTTAAAAAGATAACGTCATATGAACGTATGTTCTAAACGTCCTAAGTTTTAAAATACAGGGTGGTAAAATTTTAAAAATAAATAATTTATTAATAATATAAGTAATACCACTTTATATATTTTACTAAATTTTGCATAGATGTACTAGTACACTTAAGAATGCCTCTTGATACATAGTACATGTATGCCAAATTTTATTAAAATACTTAAAGTGGTATTACTGATAGTAATAATGAATTATTTATTTTTGAAAATTTTACCACCCTGTATCTTAAAACTTAGTACGTTTAAGACATACGTTCATATGAAGTTTTCTGTTTAAACCAAAAGTTGCCCCCATATTGACATTCAATTAAAAAACAACCTGTATAAAGTAAGCGCTCGGGATAATTTGACCCCGTTTTACCGCCCTCGGTATCCACCTGTCACCCCTTTTAGATTTAGATACCTTAGGGGTTCAACTTTAAGTGGCCTAAATGGCTTACATATTATCAATGGCGATTTTTTTCCAAAAATTTTGCACTTTCACCCTTTATTGCTACCCCCTGTATCCAATAGGTTGTCAGCCTGCGCGGGAACGTAATTAACAATACTAAATGAAGAAGTTTTACGGAGAAACTCCATATTACTAATGACATTGATTTTTCGTCTTTAGCTCTCCATCTAATAGTGAAATATGTTTATTTTTTTTAAAACTGGGTCCTTTTAATGCTTGTTTCAATAATTAAGTGGGGGGAGTAACGTTAATTCTTGCAAAAAGGTACATTTTTGTGAAAATTTGAAGAATATTAAGTAAACTTTTCATAAAGAAATATTAAAAAAATACGGCATTATTTGGAAACGTTTGGGAAAAAAAAATTGAATTGCGATGTACCTTATAACTAAGTGCTGGATCATCTGAAATTAAAAAACCTAATTTTTTTCGTTGATAATCTCTTTTCTTAGGTTCTGGTGGGGTTTTTTAAAATTTCATATTTTTACTTTTTGGGAACACTTAAAGTGAAAAACATGATTTTTGCGAAAAAAATCGGTTATTTTGTTAATGTAAAATAAAAAATATTAACAAATATAAAAGAAAAGACTCTCCACATTACCTCGTAAATTATGTACGGAAATATTGTTTAAAATTTTAAAAGGATCGGTGCAGTAGTTTTGAAGTTATGAGGGGCCCCGACTTTGAAAACGTGGGTTGTAGGAAAAATTTTTAAAAATGTATAGGTGAGTTTTATCGGCTTACCTTACTTACCGCTGTATCTTCGTTAGTTTTGCTCCAATTTTTCTCAAATTTTTATACGATATTAATAGTTTTTTTATTCAAAAAATCAATCAAAAGATGCAAAAAAAGTTTAAAAACCTTGCCTCCCCTCTCCTTAGGTACAGTTACGGCCATAAAATTTCGGGTAACGATTTTACGTGTTGTAAAACAGCCTTCAGTTACCAGCTTACCTTTACTTTTGACACTAATTCGAAATCTGTCATTGTCCAAAAAATATATCAAGTTCTTCGAACCATGCCACGCATATCAGTAGCAAAAAAAGTTCAAGTTCTTATATTGCTGGAGGAGGGCTACTCAGAAAAATCTGTTGCGGAGAGAGTCGGAGTGTCAAAGAGTTCGGTTTATGATATCAAACAAAAATTTCATGATGGAAATTCGCACGAGAGAAAGGAAGGTAGCGGTCGTCCACACATATCAACCGAGGAACAAAACGAAAACTTGATAAGCTGCGTTCGAAGAAATCCTTTTAAAACAGTCTCTTCTGCAAAACTAGAAACAATTTTTCCTGGCTCCGACAGAACAGCACGGCGCTGCATCAACAAATTTTCGGAGCTTCGATGCCGTCGAGCGGCCAAAAAACCCTTTTCAACACAGGCAAATAAACAAGAAAGGGTTGGATTTTGCCTAGAATACCTACCACAGGAAATACGTTTCTGGGAAAGGGTAATATTTAGTGATGAAAAAGTTTTCCAGTAAAGTTTTATTGAAAGTATGCGAGTATATAGACCCCAAATTCAAGATTTGAAGAGACATACACCCAATTTAATAAAAATTTTAATAAAAACAGAGTGGTAGGTTTTCGGTCAATGTTTGGGGATGTATCGGCACAGGATGGATGGGCGTTTGCCATCATATCCAGGGCAGACTTAACGCCAATTCTTATCAAGAAATATTCCAAAATATCATGCTGCCAGCGGCCTATAACGTCTATGGGAATGATTTTATCTATCTATCACGACAACTGTCCGGTCCATACAGCTCGAAGGGTCACCGACTGGTCAAGAAACAACCAGGTTAGAATCCTTCCCTGGCCATCGCGAAGTCCCGACGTCAACCCGATGGAAAATGTATGGGGACTGATAGTTAAAAAAATCCAGTTAACACATGTTCAGCCCGCAAATGAAGAAGAGTTATAAGCACAAATTCAAGAGGCGTGGAATAGTTTGATTGAGGATTACACTAGAACATTGTTCGCTTCGATTCCTAAAAGATTGGCCTTGGTGATCGAAAAGAATTGAGCTATCATAAAATACTGATTTTTGTTTTATAGTTTATTAGTTTATATTCAATTTGATTTTAGTTTTCTGTATAAATTTATGGAATTTCGCTTACTTCAAGTCTTTTTTTGTTTTGTTTTAACTAAGAAATTGATATTAAAAGGCCTGTGAACGTGACTGTGTACTTCAAATATATAATTGTCAGGTGAAAGCCTGGTTTACGAAAAATCAATGATTTTGACACGGATTGTCAAATTTTGCCCGAAATTTTATGGCCGCACATCTTAAAAACTAATTATTTCGAAAAATTAGTATTTTTTTTAAGTTTCGGCCTGAAACCTTAAAAATTATTTTTTTTAGTAAACTGCCAAATAATGCTTTCTTATTAAAGCAAATACTTATGTTTATATTATTTACTTATATTCTAGTTTACCAGATTTACTTCAACAGAATAGTAAAATTTGAAAATTTTCAGTTAAACAAAATATCTGTTAGGTTCCGTATTGTTTATTAAAAATTAGGTTCTAAATCAACATATTGTTAACCTATATTGGTATACTGTATAGGTACTATAACAATTTATTTATTTTTTCTAGGGAGTGGACCTCGTAGTCAAATGATGATTATAACCGAGTATCACGAGCGTGGTTGCCTAAGTGATTTTCTTAAAAATAATACAGTCACCGCTCCGGAGTTGCTTAAGATGATTAAAGGTTTATCCAGCGGACTTAATCATCTCCACAATGAAATTTTTGGATGCAAAGGGAAGGCTGCTATAGCACATAATAATATAAATTCAAGAAATATATTAGTCAAGAAGAATAAAGAATGTTGCATAGGAGACTTTAAAAAAGCCGTAAAGTTTTTTAATGCCCAAAATAAAATGGATCTTCCAAGTAACACCGAAAATACCGACATTTGTTATTTGGCCCCAGAGATTCTAGAAAATAATTTTAATTGTCAAGATTTTGAGAGTTTTAGAAAAGCCGATATATATAGCTTTTCGCTGGTGCTTTGGGAACTCGTAAATAGATGCCAGGTGGAAGACCTAATCATTGAAAGCAAGTATCAGCGTCCGTACGAACAGGAGATGAAATGTGAAAACATAGAATTATCTAGAGACCTTCTTGTAGAAGTAGTTGCCAAGAAAAAAACCAGACCTATAATTAGACAAGAATGGGAGAGAAATAATATACTGAAAACTATTATAAAAATGATGATTGAATGCTGGAGTCCCAATCCCTCTGTAAGACTAACAAGTTTGCGAATCAAGAAAACATTATTTAAACTAGATGCAGAGTCAACAGAGTAATATTCTCTAAGGAAACCAAAAAATAGTAAGTTTTAAAAACGGAAAAATATTATTTTAAATCATTTATGTTAAAAAAGCACCTGCTAGCATCTACCTAATCCACTCTTTTATCCATCTTCGCAATTAAATGTATTTCATAAAACTTTAAATTTCTGTCCTTCAGCTTTGGCATAAGGTTTTACAACGGCCCTTATACAGATAACTACTACCTCTTAACTACACCTCATTAACATTTGGGTAAGGCCACCCAGGCGGGACTTACAGTTTACCGTGGATGTTTTAATGCATACCCTATTTTTTTGGGATCGGGTTTTAACTAATGTCATTTATTAAAATATGTAAAACATTGTTGGGTTTAGGTTTATAAAAAACGCAAATAATTTTAACCATTTTTATAAAGCTTACAGTCGAATAACGATCTCGTTGTTAAAGTTAACAATAAACTTAACAATGTGTTAAATTTAACAAAGAGCTAAATATAAAATCTTTTAGCAACAGGGCGTTACTTAAATAATAACTATTTGTCAAAAAATACTTTGGTTCGGGATTTTGTTTTAAAAATCAATTAAACATAAAAAATTCCTTGCACAGAATATGAATAAAATAGGTTTGGCACTCTAACACAGTTATTTTATATATTTACTTTAAAAACAAGCAGTAGAATAGATAGCTTTAATGACTAATACTGCAGAACTTCTTTAAATTTGGTTTTTAACAGGTTTTTTATTATAACTCAAGCTTATTACGGCCATGCAAAATTCTCAGATCAAATTTTACACCCTGGACTTTTGGCGAGAATATTGAACAAGGCATTGTGGCCAATCTGAGATATACCACAGCGGTTATCTAATGTTTTCTTTTTTGTTAGTACCGCATGTTATAGCTTTGGACAAGCAATTAACTTAAAAAAGGTTAATTTTAGGAAGAAATGTATACACACATAGAAATACATAAGATTCTTTTAATTCTTTTCTTTTCAAAAAGAATAGATGGATAATAAACAAGAGTTAGAAATAGAATTTTTGTAAATGAATAGTTATACTAATATTTACTTAATATAAACAGAGTTTTCTGCGAAAATAATGCAAATATTTTGTCTATTCTAGATGTAATATTACCTAAATTCATTAATAAAATGTAATAATAAGCATGGATTATATAAAAAACCTGTTAAAAACCAAATTTAAAAAAGTTTTGCAGTATTAGTCATTTGAACTATCTATTGTGCTGTTTGTTTATAAAACAATAATATAAAGACAGTCTTACACTTTCAAACCTATTTTTCATGTTATGTGCAAAGTAATGTTTTTTATTTTTTTTGTTTATTGATTTTTAAATCAAAATTCCAAACTAAATTATTTATTGTCATCGAATTGCCATGAAATTTGCTAAATTGTAGGTTTTCCATTTTTCACTCTTTGTTAAATTTAAACCATTGTTGAGTTCATTGCTAACTTTAACAATGAGATAGTTACTTGGCCGTAAATATAGCAAATTATTTTTCTCGCGCAGTAGACAATTGCTAAGTCACTTGATCCCGATGTCAGTGTGTGGGACTGGAGGCGTTGCCAGGTTAACCTAGTAAAATATCATATTAAAAATTTACCATTACTTTTTATATCTCAAAAAGCACCAGTTCTATAAAATTCAAGAATGACAAAGTTTTAAATACAATATTACTTTTAGGAAAGAAAAACAGGAATCTATCAAGATTTAAAGGGTGGGAAAAAAGTTACAGTTAAAAAAATACGTTTCTTCAAGGAAGAACAAAATGGCAGAGTGGAATTAATAATTTCCAAACAGTGTCGATGAGACATAAAAGTAATTTAGGATTTTTTACCTCAGATACTAAAGGTAAAAAACGTTAAAACATCCAGGAAGAACACATTTTGAATGTGACGTCCATGTAGCGTCCTTTAGACGTCACACATATTTAAAAATGGCTTTATTACTTTACGTGCTTATTTTTAAAGCAAAAAGTGTACGAAATAAAATTTTGTAATCTTAATAGATGTTTTTTCTTTTAAGTAATACTTTTAGGAGGACAACAAAGAATTTCTTTAAAAATAAATAGGTACTTTTGATAAGAATAAAAAATGACAACTAAGTAGCCCTTTACTTTCTGGTTGATTCTGGTACAAAGGTAAACGCGTATTTTGGTTATAAACGTAACTATTTACACGTCTATTGGAAACCTTAAGTGTGACGTTTCCTAGATGTGTCTTACTTATTTTACTTGATCGTCAATGGGCTAATATCATGTTGTCTGGTGAACGTCATTGAGACGTCAAGGTGCTACTTGGGCACCTTGACGTCTCAATGACCATATTTTGCCTGCCTACACCGTATAATATACAGGTATAGCCAGTCTCAAAGTATATCGTTATGGCTTTTGACAGACCATACCCCAATAAATCTTTAACGATTTTATTACCTATTGTTATTGGGTAAACCCATTTGTTCATAAGGGCGGGGGTAGGCCAGGTATTTCTTGAGTATTTACCATTAGGCATATAAATATTTTAGCTAATATTTTAGCGGCAGTGTTGAATAACCGTTTTTACTGTGCGTTTCGAAAAAGTTCTTTAACGAGAATATAACTATGTCGCGTCGAAATCATTTGTCATTAGATGCAAAAAAGGTTGTGAAAGATGTGTATGAAACTTTAATTAGTAGAGCTCTAATTAAACAATAAGCTTTAAAAGAAACCTATCTTCTTACAAAAACTCCAATATCCTCGATAAGAGATATTATTATTAGTGAAAAATTGAACAAAAGAAAAAAACGTAGTGATTTTCAATCTCACCGTATAGACAATAGTAATCAGGATCTAATAAGAAGGAAAATATATTGTCTTTATGAAAGCGGAGTTATTCCTACCTTGGATAAACTGAAAAAGAAGCTAGACGAAGACGAAACCAATATAAATATTAGCCGTGCCACCCTCCATAGAGTTGTTTGTAAAATGGTATTTAAATACCGCAAAATAGACAAAAGACAAGTAGTAATGGAATCGCACAGATTACGCACTTGGAGATTTAACTACCTTCAAGAAATTAAAAGATATAGGTTAGTAAACAGATCCATAATTTATCTTTATGAAACATGGTTCGATACACACGACACAGTATCCAAAGGATGGGTCGATTCCAGTCAAAACTGTCAGACGAAAGCACCTTCAAATAAAGGAAAAGGCATTACCATAATACACGCTGGTTCAGAAGACGGATTTGTCCCAAACTGCTTGGTGTTGTCTGCAAAGAATATTAAGGATTCTAGCTTGAATTATCATGAGGATACAAGTGCGGAACTTTTTGAAAACTGGTTTCAAAATTATCTTTTAAAAAATATTCCAAACAATGGTGTTATTGTCATGGATAACGCAAGCTACCACAGCCGCCTGCTACATAAAGCACCAGCTCCATCAAGTTTAAAAACTGAAATCCAGGAATATTTGTTAGAAAATGGTATTTATTTTGAATTCAGTTACAAAAAAACGCATCTTTTGGAAGTCCTAAATTCATATGGAATTAAAAAACAATCTGATAATTTGGCTAACAGGCTGGGCATACTGTTTTACGGCTTCCTCCTTATCACTGTATTTAAAACCCCATAGAGCATTAGTGAAACCAAGTAAAATCAAAGATCAGAGCAGAAAATGTTACACCTACTTTAAGTCCCAGTGTTATAAATTTGATAAAAAAATGTAATTACTAACATACCAGTTAAGAGCTGGAAAAATTCACTACAGCACATTATAAAAATTGAGGACTCTTACATTTCTATCCAAAACAACATAAATCCTATTGTAATTAATTTCAATGATGACTCTGATAGTGAAACAGAATTAGATTAAGATATTTAGATTCAACATGTAATTAAGTATAGATAATGCAGTTATAAATTTATTAAAACTTTGCATATATTTTTAATTTCTAAATGTAATTTTAAGATTATACTTACCTAAATAAACAATGAATAATAAATATTTATATTATTAAAGTCCGTGCCTAATGTCCTGTCCTTTAATACCTACCGATCCGCAGTTTTATTGCTGTCGGCAGGTATAATCCATGAATGAAGGCAAGAGCTAACACGCTATACTTTGAGACAGACTATACCAACGATTTTTTTTTGTAGATAGTGTATCTTAAGGTTAATTGCTAGTCATAAGCGAGTATCAAGAGCCTGGTTGCTTTAACGATTCTCTCGGGAATACATTTATTATTGTAGAGTTGGTTTAGATAATTAAACGTTTATCCAGTGGTCCGAAGCTTTTTTATAATAAAAATTGCATATAAAAGGAAACCTGCCTTAGCCCATAATAATATTAACACCAAAAACATATTAATTACAATTTAAAAAAACACAAATTTTAAACATCCATGATTTGTAAGGGTAGTAAACATTCCAAGTAACATTAACATTTGTTATTTGGTCCCGCAGGTTCTAAAGAAAAATTTTATTATTCATTGAGAGTTTTAAAAAGGATTAAAAATATAGCTTTTTACTTACAGTCCAGTAATTCATCAATACCCATAAGCAACAGTCACCGTCCCTATAAAGAGAAGTTGGTTTCTTTAAAAGCTAAAACAATCTAAAGACGTTCTTGTAAAAGTCGTTTCTAAGAAAAAAAAACCTAGCGAGCTTTTTTCGGTCCAGTATTAGATAAATATTAGATTGAGTATTAGGCGGAAATTACTGTTATTTAATTTTTATTATTGTTTTCTATCCCTTTTTTTCTTAATTTTAAAACAAAAGAATAGAGGCGATTTCTGGCATATCACTTCTCTTTTTTAAAGATCCTCGGACCCGTCGATTTTATTTTTAAAAGGGACACTTACTAATCATATTGTTATCTTTATTTCTCCAACTAAGGTCTAGGTGCGGTGGTATTACCACCCCTAAAACCTTTAAAATCTAAATTCTGCAACTCCGTAGAAGCAGGTGCCACATTACCTTATTTTTTTTTTTAATTTTCTTTATGACGAATCTAACATAAAATACTTTACTTTAATAGTTTTTAAAAAGTTTGCATGTAAAGTTAAAAATGTATAGACTTTATAAATGCCTTAGGGTCTATTATAGCAAATAAATTTTAGCTTATGCGCATTTTATACCTTCCTGTTATTTACGGCAGATAAATCTAACGCCAACTTATATCAGAGATATGAGAAAAGTGGTCTTTACTTTAAATACGATTTATGTATCCCAAAGTATTTTTCCCAAAACAGGAATCCAGAGTAAGAATTGAGCTACCACATCACAAAAACTTTTCAACCTCAAAAATATGTCTTAAATACCACAAATTTACACGGTGTAACCTTAAAGAAATTATCATTTTCCAAGAAATGATCCGGTTTACACCAAATTTGGTGGAATGCAAGATTAGATTTGCCAAGTTCAAGATGGCGGAACAAGTATCCAAAAATCTTCTGTTTTATGCAAGATTTGATACGTAGGGATTTTTAGGGTCGTTGATCACGAATTTTGAGCCAGATTTTAAAAATTTAAAATGGCTGATCCAATATCACGAAACGATTTTTGAAAATCGTCTTTAATAAACTTTAAGCGGTAGGTAAGTAAGTAATCTGATAAAGTTTATATATTCTGGGTAAAGTATGCTGCTAGTGTTATTCAACGATTTTAATAGGCAACCTGTCAAAATCTGACAATTTGTTAAACATTCTAAACCGTTGTTAACTTTTAACAATTGCTAAGTAAATTGCTAAATTTAACAACGCGATTATCACTCGGCCGTAAATGTGGTAAATACTTGTTTACAAATTGTCAACATTTTAAAAATGTTCATGTTCATACAATGTTCACAAAAAAGACATTTCGATATTTAGATTTTTTGGTCAATTTTAGATATTAGAAATAACTAGAAATATACATTTTTTAGTCATCAACTATTTTTTATATATACATACATAAAAAGTATTTAAATTCAATAACAAAATTCAAATATTGAGACCTATATAGAGTATCGCAAAAATTAAACTTTCTGCTTCTTACTTGTTTTTACTTAAGGTTTACGCATAAATATTTTTTAAATAGGCTATTTAAGAATGCGAAAAATACAGTGTCAATTCTTGTTATCAATATAAATTAAGAGTTTAATAATGGTTATTTATTAACGTAAGTTAAAAATAATAATTAATTTATTTAAAAATCCGTAAATAAAAATGCATTTTTTAAACGTTTGTCACGTGACACAAAACGCTTTTGATTAGTCAAGTTTATGATGACGTCACCTGCTTGTAAACCTTGTTTGCCTACTTGCGCCCATTTGTGATATATTAGCTGTCGAAACTGTTTTAATAAGATTTTCCTATATTATCCATTGTTTTTGTGTAATTTATTTTCAATATTTTATAAATTCTGTCAAGTACTTTTACCATGGACAACGATTTTGTAAAAGCAGACAGCAGAAACCTGCCCTAATAATAATAATGATTCCGACTTTTATGCTTCGGAGCTAAAAAATGTGAAAACAGCAAAGTAAGTATAATAACACTTTAGTGGTAACTCAAATTGTATCATAAGAAAGTGAAATAATGATGAACTACCACAGCAAACAAGAACTTTTATAGGTCATAAATGTTAAGTTAAAACAAACAAGTTAGTCGGGATCTTTTAGTCTTGCTTATTAAAATTATACTAGCTACAATTTTTAACTAATATTATGGAAAACAGCGGAAATATTCAAAGTGAGTTGCAAGAGACATTCTGTTAAACACATTAGAGGTATTATAACCTCAAATCAATAACGAAAATATTTACATTCCAAATGTAATTAATTATTACAAAATATAAATATAATGTTTACTTACATCAAAATAGTCTTTACAGAAGGAAATATTTGTTCTATTCGCTATGTCATTAGAATCCCCCTGAATTAAAATAACAACTTTTACTGGGTTCCTTTAACTCTACTACATAATATAAAATGGATTTTAAAAACCTGTCAAATAGCCTATTGTGCACAATCAGTATTATTACAATATAGCATGTCTGCTCCATTTGAAAACCTTACAAAAAAAGCATAAAGTAACTTCAAATTGTTAACTTACCTAGTATTTCCTGTTCTAAAAATGTTAATTTTTTAATACTTTTAAATTTTCTCAACAACATTTTCCAAATGGTCACTATATATTTTATTTTAAATTAAACTTAAAAGTTTCTCTAAGAAATTCATAATAATTAGTTTTTTTATGATTCAGACATATTGGGCGTAAAACTTTTTTTTAGTAGCGCTGTTTAAATTTTTTAAGGTTTTTTTTATTCCCGTTTTCAAGAGAATGTGTACCCCCAATATGAGTTATCAAAAATATTATTTTTAGACTGGAGTCTCAGCTAAGCATAATATACAAAGCCCGAGTCAGACTTTTCCAAACCATTAAGCTCTAGCACCGCCCAGGAAGAAATTAAAGAAATACGATAGTACCCTACAAAGTGTGTTCTGGACCTACTACAGTTTGCTTCAAAGTTTTATATTATTTGGCAAGAGAAGCACTGGGAAAGATTCGGATTAAAATAGTTACATTGTTATTGTAGAAATATTGCTTTGGTTAAATTTCTAATAAAAAATTGTGCAATGAAAATATTTGTAAAGGTTCTCATGATTAAACAACAAAATATGCCTCAAGTTTGTTTTTTTTTTACTTCAGTCATTTAAGATTTTTTTATATATTTCAGTGAAAAACTTACCCTAAAATTTACCCATTAATGAGGATTACCCCAATATAGTCTCCCTAAAGAAGGTAAATGACCACAAAATATTTCTGTTCCTTTCAGTGAAAATCTTATGAATTTTCAAGAAAACTTTTCAATTAGCATGTTGTGATCCATGTTGACAAATCTGGACAAACTGTTATTTTATTTTTTTAATTCATGATTCCATAAATTTGTTTAAAATATGTTAATATTACGATAAATAAATTTTCTATTTTTGGTGCTTGTGCGGTAAAATTTTAAAAATGATAATGTCAATGTCAAAGGAGACCGGAAGTTGGCCATATGCAGTCACCACTTTGGTCTACGGCGTCGATATCTATATTGTCCCTTCTTCAGTCTTTTTGCTTAATGGTTAATGAAAATATTTTTTTGTAATTTTTTCTTTAGTTAAACCTTAATAAAGAAAAAAATATAGTGAGTAAGGTAATAAGGGTTTAGGTCAGTAAATCCAATTACTTGTAGATGATTGGGAAACGATTCTTACACGGCCAAATATTTGCCTTTTGTTTGAAAATTGTTTGTTTCAATGCCATATATTATATAATACTTAAAATGAAATAAAGCATTTTTAAATATCAGATGGATTTTAATAGTAACATTAATATGCAAACGCGATTGATACCTGCTGTTGGGTGGGTATTTGGACCCCGTCTTACTTTTAAATACTTATCCTTAAAAAAAAATTATTGTGTTTTATTTTATAACTTTGTCTTTAAGTCTATTAAATAAGTTCAATAGTAATACAGGGTGTTTTCTAATTGAATGTCAATATTTATGGGGGTGATTTTTAATTCCATTTATAGCAAAAAAACTTTATATATACGTCCTAATTGCCTTAACTTTTGAGATACAGGGTGGTAAAATGTTTAAAAATAAATTATTTATTACTAATATTTGTAATACCAATTTGGATATTTTAATGAAATTTGGCATACATGTACTATGTATCAAAAAGAATTTTTAAGTGTACCACATTTTTTTACTTTCATCAGTGGCGCTCGTACGTTTGACCTGCCCATTTTGGCAGACATTGATGGAACGCCACTGATTTGTCTTAAAATAAAAGTTATTTTTGAAATCCCCAATTAAAAGCAAAGTTGATAACTGGATTTCATTTTAACCCGGTGCACGGTTTTCGCTTAAAAAAATAAAAACCGTTTCTCTGCATTATCATAATAATATCGGTAAATACTATCACCATGCAGAGAAATATCTAAATTTAATTTTGCTAGGTAAAAACCCTGTTTTGGACATTAATTGTTTTTATTTCTATTTTTATTCTTAATTTTTTTTAGTCCGAAGCACGGTTTTCCCCTAGAAAAATTAAATGTAGATATTTCTCTGCATGGTGATAATGTTTACCGATATTATTATGATTATGCAGAAAAATGGTTTTAATTTTTTAAGCGAAACCGTGCACCTGGCTGAAAAAAATGAAGTAATCAACTTTGCTTAAAAATGACTGGGGATTTTAAAAATAATTTTTATTTTTAGAGAAATCAGTGGCATATCAACAATGTCTGACAAAATAGGCAGGTCAAATTCCGTACGAACGCCACTGGTAAAAGTAAAAATGTCTGTGGTACACTTAAAAATGCCTCTTGATACATAGTACCTGTATGCTAAATTTCATTAAAATATCTAAAGCGGTGTTACAGATATTAGTAATAAATTATTTATATTTTAAAATTTTAAAACCCTAACGGCCGAGTGATGATCGCGTTGTTAAATTTAGATATGGACTTAGCAATTGTTAAAAGTTAAGAACGGTTTAGAACCTTTAACAAAATGTCAGATTTTAACAGGTTGCCTACTAAAATGATTGAATAACACTGACAATGACGTTTTGTTAAACATTCTAAACCGTTGTTAACTTTTAACAATTGCTAAGTCCATTGCTATATTTAACAACACAATCATCACTCGGCCGTATATCTCAAAAGTTAAGACGTTTAGGACATAAGAACAGTTTTTTTAGAATGACCTAAATATCGCTCCCTTTAATATTGATATTTAATTAGAAAACACCCTGTATATGTATTTATAGCATTTAAAAATAAATATCCGCCGTATTATGGAAAGTGAAGAATTACTCAAATTAAATTTTTAAATCAAGTTTTTCATGGCAATCTTTATTTTCAAGTTGGGTTAAAAAAATGTATTTTTGCGTCAGTTGTTTAATCATTTTTTTAAAAAGAACCGAAATTAAGTTCTTTTATTCCGTATAGGTTTTTTTTTCTGTAAAAATATGTTTTTAGAACTAGGTAGGTTATCAAAAAAAATATTCTTTTTTGTTCAAAACATATTTTTAAAGAAAGGATAATACCTAACCTTTATAAACAGCATGTTAACCTCAATTGTGTTTTTTTTATCCAACTTGTTCGTTACTCTGCACCACATAGTAACGAATTGATATAACTTATTGTATTGTGATTTTTTACCTTATTTGTAGTTTTATGATTATACTAAATGCAGGATTGTCATTTACTACCAAAATACCTAATTTTAAACTACGTTAGCTTTATTTTTGCTTCTTGTGTTTTTAAGATAAAACAGGTGTTTCATAATTCTATATATATTTTTTGTGTTTTTGGGCTGCTTCGTAAACAATACTAATATACATTCTATTTCTGTTATAAAGACAGGTCTACATTTATCAAAATGGGATTTTAATCAAGACACTTTAAGTAATATTCCTAATGTGTTTAATAAAGCAAGAACATAAATTTTCCGACCACAATGACGCTTATTTTCAACAATAATATTACTTGCTTAAGCAGCAGTCTAGATTTATTAATGCGAATATAGCCCACAAACGCAATAATACATTTAGCATATTGCGGCTGTTTAATAAATACATTAAAAAATGTTACTAAAATTGACTGTGTTGGATTATGTATTAAACTGTAGGTACAGTATCCTTAATCAGAATTTAAATAATACTTGAAAATTAATCGACAGTGGTTTCTGGTTTTGGGTTAGTAAAAAAGTAAAGAAATGTTTTATTTTTGTTTTTTTTTTATAATTTTTTCTTATTATTAAAGTTTAATAACGTTTTAACCATTTTTTCGTTTTTGTCCCTTTTCAAGTATGTAAAATGGCAAAAGAAACAATAGTTTAGTGAAAAAGGCATTTTAGGATAGAAATGAGTGTTTTTAGATACAAAAAGTTCAAAAATAGAGCCGCATCGACATTTTTAAATAGTCTTCACAATATATTAGTATATGACAAAGCATTTTTTAAAAGAAATATGTGTAAATTAACACTTTTAACAACAAAAGGTTAGAACCGATATGTTAAGAATTAAAATGTAAACTGATAAGTTTGCGATAGAAGAGGATTATACATTAAGCATCCTGGTTTTTATAAATCCCAGTCGTTTTTAGGATTTTTTTATTGTAGTTGCGTTTTTAAAAATTTTATTCCATTATAATTAAAAGTATATTTTTTTACCTTTTCGTGCTTGGTCAAGGCTGTTTATTTTTTTTAAACATATTTATGACCTTTCAGCCCGTTTTCTAAATGTAGAGTTGTTTGTGTATTGTATACATCAGTGCAATCTTATAGGCTGAGAGGCCACCGCAAAAAACCAAGCTAATAAGAGATACACATAAAACATTTTTTTATATTACTATGAACTATAGTCAATATAAAGCGGCACGGCTGCCTCAGCTCAGCGAGTTCAAATTGCATTTTTTTTACCTTAAAAAAATAGTGAAAACCGTGCGTTGGACTTTCATTATTTTTATTTCCATTTCTACTCTTTATTTTTTTTAAGTCCGACGCGCGGTTTTCACCTGGAAAAATTAAATCTAGATATTTCTCTGCATGGTGATAATGTTTACCGATATTATTAGGATTATGCAGAGAATAGGTTTTTATTTTTTTAGGCGAAAACCGTGCACCTGGCTGAAAAAAATCAAGTAATCAACTTTGCTAAGAAATGACTGGGGATTTAAAAAATAATTTCTATTTTAAGAGCAATCAGTGGCGTACCATTAGTGTCTGCCAAAATAGGCAGGTAGAATTCCGTACGAACGCCACTGGTGGAGGAAAAAACGAATGTGGTATACTAAAAAAATGCCTGTTGAGACATATTACCCGTAAAAATTTACCACCCTGTATCTCAAAAGTTAAGACGTTTTGGACAAACGTTTATTTATTTTTTTTAGAATATGGCACAAAAATCGCTTCCTTAAATATTGACATTTAATTAGAAAATACCCTGTAGATGGATTTAAAGCTTTTTAAAATAAATAACCGCCGCTTTATAGGAACAAAGGAGTTACTTTAATTAAATTTTTAGATTGAGTTTTTCATACCAATCTTTTATTTAAAGTTGCGTTTTAAAATTTTATCTTTGAGTCAGTTGTTTAATAATTTTTTTAAAGCACCTGAATTAAGTTTTTTTATACCCTATAGGTTTTTATTTGTGTTACTGTTAAAATATGATTTTAGAACTAGGTAGATTTAAAAAAAGGCCTTCTTTTGGTCAAAACCTACTTTTAAAGAAAGGATAATACCTAGCCTTTATAACACCATCTTAACCTTAATTGTCATTTTTTTATCCAATTTGTTCGTTACTCTACACCACAGAGTAACGAATAGATAAAACTCATTGTATTTTGAATTTTTCACCTTCTTTACAGGCCTAAAAAAACCAAATGCAGGATAATGCTATTTAGCACCAAAATACTCAATTTTAACTAATTTAGTATTATTTTTGCTTCTTGTGGTTTTCAAGATAAAACAGGTGTTTCATAATTTTATATATGTTTTTGTGTTCATGAGCTGCTTCGTAAACAATACTAATATACATTTTATTTCGGTTATAAAGACAGGTCTACATTCATCAAAATGGGGATTTTAATCAAGACACTTTAAGTAATATTCCTAATGTGTTTAATAAAGCAAGAACATAAATCTTCCGACCACAATGACGCTTATTTTCAACAATAATATTACTTGCTTAAGCAGCAGTCTAGATTTATTAATGCGAATATAGCCCACAAACGCAATAATACATTTAGCATATTGCGGCTGTACAATAAATACATAAAAAAATGTTACTTAGTGACTGTGAATTATGTATTAAACTGTAGATACAGTATGTAGGTGCTTTATTAAAATTGTATCTTTATCAGAATTTAAATATAGCGGAGTCACCTTAGATTTTTACCTAGGAACCCCGGTACTGTTAAAAAAAATATTTAGTAAAATAATTATTTTATATATTCTACTGAACAAAGTTTACTCAATAAAATTAGTTGTTTTTTATTTTTTAAATATTTATAAACAATTGCAATGAATGTTTAAGTAAATGGTTTTTATTTGCTTAAATAATCTACAATTTGTATTTTAAATTAATAAATAAATTGAATAAACATTCTACTGGACGTAATACAGTAACAGATATACAAAATCGTCAAATTTCTAAGGGACAGGTGCAAAAGAAAAAGTTGAGGGGCGCGATCCAGGTGTTTAGGCTGAATACAAGACCTTATATAGTCCAATCAGTTTCCACCGATTTGCATAAAAATTTGGATTTAGATTCTACTTACCCTCAAAGTCAAAGTCATTTTGCCAAGGGGTGCTTTTTTCCTGGGGGTGAATGCCACCCCTTCTCGGAAATGGATTTTTTATTAAAAATAAGTTTGGAAATGGATAGATTGACTAATTCTAAGCAACTTTTGTTCCATAAATTTTTTTCCGAAAGGCATTACTTTTCGAGTTATTCGCAATTGAAAATGTCAATTTTTTAACCAAGTTTTTCGCAAATAACTCGAAAAGTAAGCATTTTATTGAATAAAAATCATTCTAACCAAAAATGTAGCTTATAAAAAAACAAGAATGGTAAATTTGTGATATCCATAGACCTAATACAAACGGAGTTATTATAGCCTGTTGAAGGTTCGTTCTTATTCGTCAAATGCCAAAATTAAAAGTTTCAATGTAATATGACCAAAATATGATGCATTTTTCGGGAAAAGCTCATAAAATCTTTTTTGAAGTACTTAAAAAAACTTTTATTTTTGTTTTTTACAAAAGTCTTTAGCACTAAAAATAAGCGAGTTATGGCTAAAATTAAGTTGATCTATATTTTTTGTAATAAAAAAATGTGAAAATCATCCCCTAATTACCACCCCAACTAAAATTAATCTTTGTCACTTTACAAATCACTTCATTTATGTATTTTAATATGCTGAAAGAATTTGACTGGTTTAAAATAAATATTTTATAAAAAAATTTGAGCTTAAAGTGAAAGAGACATATTTGTAATTTAAAAAAATAGCTTTTTCTTTAAAATAACTCAAAAACCCTCAATGATACGTAAAATTTTGTAGAATAAAAAATTGTAGGTTTTTTATAGATTTTTTTGTAGAATAAAAAATTGTAGGTTTTTTTAAACAAAAATTTTCGTTTTTTTTTTCGTTTTACTGTAGGATAAAAATTGAGTGAAACATGGCCGTTAAAAGTTTGAATCTGTTCGTGAATAGTCACTTTCTCAACCCCTTTTAATTCCAACGATTTTAAAACTAACACTTGAAAAAAAAAATTAAAAGTGCGACCTTATAGCTTTTGAAAAAACCTACAAAATGGTTTTATGTAGTACTTGATAGTTTAAAAATTAAGGAAGTTATGATCAAAAAAGCAACTACATATTTTTGTAGAAATCAGAACTCGTATATTGGAGTGTTAACGAATACACATTATAAGTACATTTTATAAAAAAATATATATATATATATATATATATATATATATATATATATATATATATATATATATATATATATATATATATATATATTATATATATATATATATATATTATATAATATATATATATAATAATTATATATAATAATATTTACATTATTATATATATATATATATATATATATATATATATATATATATATATAATATATATATATATATATATAATATATATATATATTATATTTAAAAATATATATTTTATTAATAATAACTAAATACCTCATAATACGGGTAAATATTACGTGTGTATTCCAGCTAAACCAAATTGTATTATTTTATTAATAATTTTTTTTAACAAATTTATTTTTAAAAAAATTTAGTACATTTATTTAATTCAGTTTATTAATAAATAAATTAGAGTAATTAGTAATAATTAACTCAAGTCGTAGAATATCGTCACCTCTCTCTCATTCTTATGCTTGTCGCATACGGTACCGAGTAGTAGAGTAAATCTTGTTTTTATTTATAAAAAATTTACATTTTTCGGACAAAGCGGCAATTTTTGAGGAGTAAACATTTTTATAGAGGATATTAACTAATAAATTCAATATTTTTTTATTGTATTTTTACACAGTCCATGGGTTCCGAGGTTTTATCATTTAATGGGCTAAGGTGACTCCGCTACTAATATTTGAAAAGAAATCGACACTGATTTCTGGTTTTGGATTAGTGAGAGAGTAAACAAATGTTTTATTTTGGTTTTTTTATAATTTTTTCCTTATTATTAAAGTTCAATAGCGTTTCAACCATTTTTTGATCTTTTTAAGTCTGTAAAATGGCAATAGAAACAAAAGTTAAGTGGAAGCGGTATTAAAAGATAGAAATGAATGTTTTTAGATACAAAAAGTACAAAAACAGAGCGGCATCGACGTTTTTTCATAGTCTTCACAACACATTAGTATATACAAAGCATTTTTTAAAAGAAATAGGTGTAAATTAACATTTTAACAACAAAAGGACAGAACCGATATGTCAAGAATTAAAATGTAAACTGATAAGTTTAGGTAGATAAGGAGTATACATTAATTTTGTGTAATTTGTTTACGTATTTTTTAAAACCTTTTAAGCATCCTTGTTTTTTTTTATTCTTAGTCAGTTTTGGAATTTTTTTGGTGTATTTGTGTTTTTAAAATTTTTATTCCATTATAATTAAAAGTATATTTTTTGCATTTTCGTACTTGGTCAGGGCTATTATTTTTTTGCGACTCTTCAGCCCGTTTTCTAAACGTTCGGCTGTGTGTGTATTGTATGCAATCTTAACACTGCATTTGGTATACGATATTACTTTTTTTGATTTACCGATATATTTTGTTAAAACATTAAAAGTCTCGGGGCAAATTTTAATCAAATGTTTTTTAAACAGGAGTTAAAATTTTTGGTACACAGGCCTACAAAAAAATATTTGGTGTGTGCTGGGTGTCGGACTAGGATTTTCTGTTTAATTTTTTTTCGTTAAACACAAATCTGAAGTCAAAATTGGGGGTAAAACAGCAAATAATCAAAAAAAGGCTTAATTTCAGATATAACGCTTTTTTTTTAAAACGTCAATATCTTAAAAACTATAAAAGATACGCGAAACTTTATATAATATAAACAATGTATCTTTAATAGACCTTAAATTTAAGTTTTGATCTAAATGCAATATTTTTCGAGTTATAATCAAAAAACTGAATTTTCAGAATTTTGTCAAGGTATTAAAATTGAAAATATATATATTTTTTATTTTAGATTTTATTTGCAAATTTTTAATAATTTAAAATTTAAATAAATAAAGTAAATGATTTATTTAAAAAAAAATTAAAAATCACATTTATAAAAAAAAGTGCCTATGTGGGACTGAATTTTTTTTGTCAAAATTACATATTCGTTTATAGCCCAGTAACTGAAGACCTAAAAGCTGTAAATAAATCTGTACAATTTTTAGGTCTTCGCGGATGCTTTTGAGTGAAAAATAGTTCTAAAAACGAGTTTCCTGCGAATATCTGCCAAAATATCCGAACTGGAGAATTTTTCTTTAAACAAAAAATAAAGATCACCTTAAAATTTACAAAAATGGTTTCAACCATTTTTTTCGCAACACCAAAATTTTTCGGCCGTCGAAAAATCCATGACATTTTTTTTTCCAGAACTCCGGAAACGGCTAAAAATGCAGATGGGCAAAACATTTTTTTATCAAACCGCAAGAAAGATGGTGAAGAAAATATTCTGGGATCATTAAACACTTGCTTAGATTTCATTATAAAATAGAAATGTTAATAACAAACCTTTTTTTCGACAGATATAAAGTAAATTAATGAGCTCCTTTTAAAATATTGTGAAAACAAAACTTGGACCGCTTTTCTTAATATTCTAGAAAAATTAGAATGGACCCAAACTCATATGCAATGATAGGTACGGGTTTCCCATTCCGATGCACTTTAAATGATTAAAAAATGTACATTATTGCCCGAGTAATGGAACAATTCGTCTGCCCGCTTATAAGTTAATCCATGAAGATAGCGAGGGTAGAGCGGCAGCTGAAATGAAAGGGGGAAATTTTTGGGGCCCGTTATTTTGAAAACTATGGATTTTCGAAACAAATTTTAGGGGCCATTTTTGTAGATTACATGGCGATCTTTATTTTTTGTAAAAACAAAAATTTTCCAATTCGCATATTTTGGCAGATAGTAACGGGAAACCCATTTTCAGGCCCTAAGGGGCCACTTTCAGCCCTTTCCACCTGTTAATGTTGATAAACTTGTTTTTGCTTAAAAAATCCCTGAAGATCTAAGAATTGCGCCACAAGGGAAAACTGTACAGATTTATTTACAACTTTGTCTCTTCATTTACTGGACTATTATTATTTATCTTATTAAAAATGTTTATATATCTTTTTGTTTTATAACATTTTTGTATCTCTTATATTTTATATAGTCGTAGTCTAAACATTCCATGGTGGCAGGTTTCTGCCGGTAAATATACCGTGTCGGTTTTTTGGGTTTTCTCGATTTTTTGCTGTTTGACCCCCAATTTTAACTTCAGATTCGTGTTCAGCGAAAAAAAAATACTCCAGAAAATTCTAGTCCGATACCCAGCACACACCACTTTTTTGTAGGATTATGTTTTTTAATTTTTTGCATCTTTTGCTTTTAAGTTTAAATTAAACGTCTACCGTTAAATATTGAAGTGAGACAAAAAACAAACATTTTTTAAAGTTTTTAAAAAGCAAATGCGGCACTCCAGAAAATACATTATTAAAACTAAAAGATGTATTCGGTATAAAAGGGTGATCATATCGTGTCACTGGTAATATTTAAATTTTGCCTTAAAAAGTACACAAATATTGGACACTCAGATGATACATAGCAAATCTCTTGTAACCCTTAAACCAAAAGCATATCACCTCCTACAAATTGAGGTCACTAAAATGAAAAAGATATACATATAAGAAGTAGCCAACGTAAAATATTGCTTCGCAAAATTTAAATAAAGGTTTTTTATTATTATCCTTAATATATTTCTTTGTGTTCGATGTTATTAAAATTATTGTAAAAATATTAATTTTTTATTAAAGCGTAGCCATATAATCTATGTCTGATAAAATCAAGAGCTTGTACTTTCTGCAGTCATCTTTACAAAGATAACAGAATTTACCCGACTTGAGATTAAAGTTTATTACCTCAAACCTTCCATGAAGTATAACTAGGTCATGTTATGCTGCTCGTATCAATATAAAGAGGGCTTCAAATCGCTTTAAAACCCTTAAGAGTTTTGCACAGAAGTTGCGCTTTCCATATTATGATATACCTAAGAATAAAATAACTTCTTCTTCTAGGTTTACAGATTTTTAGAAACAAATTAAATTAATTTTTTTAAATTCTAATAAGAATTAATATATATATATATATATATATATATATATATATATATATATATATATATATATATATATATATATATATATATATATATATATATATATATATATATATATATATATATATATATATATATATATATATATATATATATATATATATATATATATATATATATATATATATATATATATATATATATATATATATATATATATATATATATATATATATATATATATATATATATATATATATATATATTAGAGTATGGATCTATATATGGAAAAAAATGTCGAATTTTGTTTGTCTGGACCCTACAAAACGATTCCCCTTTCCAGATATTGAGATAGCCGAAATTTGAGCTCGATTAAACGAAGTTAACCCGTGCCGCTCGTCGCTCAAAGTTTGAAAAAAATTAAAATTTTTGGCCAAAGAGCTGACATATGGAGCCATAACTCCAGAATGGTAAATAATAAAAACACGCTTAATATCTTAAAAGAAAGCTAATTTTGTTCTTCAAAATTTATATTCTATACATAATTGTTGTTATTTTAAGTCAAACCGAGTTACAACAGCCTTTAGCCCCAAAAACGTGACCTGGTACCACTAGGAGCATACTTCGCATATTTTGTTATTAAGTGATAAATTTTGCTTTTTTTTGATATTTTTGAGTTTTAAAATATATATATAAAAAAAAACAAGTAATACTTATAAGTCTAATGACATTTTTATTTTAAAATATAAAAATCAGGTATATAATACATACAAAACAGACACAGAAAAGATACAGACGTAGTACCTACATGAGTTGATAATTTTACATAGTTATCTAATCTATTCTAGAGCTTTTGTTAAAGTAGTTTTTGAAACGTCAGGATATAATACTCGGCATTTACTTACAACTTGCAGGACATATTGCTTTTGTTCTTCATCTTTTGTAAGAAGATTGTTAAAGTCGGTTATTAATTTTACACCACGCTCAGCCATATCATTAACTACTTTTAATGTTTTGACAATTTTTAATCCTTTTTGGAAGTCATTATTTTGAGGCCAGGTGTTTGGATGTTGCTTAGAAATCTGTTTTTATATTAAATCGGTCAAAGAAGGTAAACGTTTCTTTGGTAAGTAAATTTACCAATCCTCCATCAACTACCTCTTTTAATTTTCTTTACTAACTTTTGGATTTACAACCCTAGCGTGCTCTGATGGTTCATCTGTGCTACTGAGCAATTTGTTAGCCATTAACAACTTTTCATCGTCTGTAATGGTGGGATCAAAAAACGATAATCCCACCAACTCTGCATTCAAATACCACAAATGATTCGAAAATTTGGTCAGAGCTATTTCTGCAATGTCGTTGTCACATTCTTTATAGTCTAACAGACTATGCAAAATACCTAAATCTTGCTTTGGTGCAAGATAAGCTTTGGAGCACTAAACCAAGCTTGACAATAAATTTTAACTAGGAAAACAGAAATAGCACGCACAGAACTTTCTTCTTCTTTAGACATCTTAAATTGACGACGAAAATGAATATTTTAAGCAGTAAATAGCCTTTGCCATCCACCTAGCGTGATGAATGGCTCCTGGAGTTCTAAACCCACAACATTGCCGTCTAGTGATCCAACAAATACGAGAACCAACTGCAATAGCTCCTTGTAGTCATCTCTGGGGTGGCTCTCAGTTAATTTGGTCTTGAATTCAGCAGTAACATTTGCAATTACTTCTGGAGTTAGCTGCTTTTGTATTAGATTGTCACTGATACCTGTGTCGTATTTTCCTTTGTCCATCTTGGGCCACGCAGTAAGGAATCTCTTAAAAATATCTGGATGAGGTCCAGTGGTTGATCCCATTTTTTTGTCGAATACGCCTCTTAACAGAATTTCCAAGATATGGTGACGGCAAGCTAGGTATAACAATTCTCTTCCCAACATTTTCTCAATATGACGCATGCTCCTTTGAGTCTTCCCGTGTTGGATGCTGTCGTGTCGAAGCACATCGCCTTGACGGTGTTGGGAAGACCCCATTCATGTAGACATTCATATACGGCTACGGCTTGCTCCTCTCCAGAGCTGTTTGCTGTTACAGGAACTCCCAGCAGCTGTTCGCCATATGAAATAGCAATAGCTATTCGCTCACATTGCTCATTTTTTAAAATAACCGGTAAAAGTTTACCGTCCCAATGGACAACCACGGGCTCTTTTTCAGGTATGTTCACTTTATCAAAAATTTTTAGTATTGTTCTCTGAACATTTGCCTTCTATAATGTAATAAAGTTATCGATACTTTGTACTCAAGAAGGTCAAGGTTTAGTGCTTCTAGAGTAGCTATTAAAATTCTCGTGGCATTTCTGTGGGATACTTTACATCGATCTAACAAAATCGACAGTTTCATGTTCTCTTTAACGCCCCTTGCAAATGAAACTTTCATCCTCTTGCTCTCAGATGGTCTGGATCTTCTACAGCTTCTTTAGGGATGTCCATTTCCTCCAAGCTCTCAAGTTCCTGGTGGATGCTGTCCTCTTCAGTGTCTTCTTTTTCTTCTTCTTCGAACTCGTCTTCATCATCCGTCTCTAAGAAGCAACAAAAGAAAGAGAAAAAAATATAAAAACTTGTCGTTTTAGCAGAAGAGTAATAATACATAGGTACTAAATTACCTACTTCTAATTATTAATAAGTATTATTTAAAAATATCTATAATCTATTATTTATCTATTTTAGAATATTATTAATAAAAAAACTCACCAATATCAAAAGTTCTTTCTTGGATTTGTCGTTCATTTTGCAAGTTCCTTTTGCGCCTTGATTTCTTCAGCTCGAGACAACTTGAGATCCACTCCAGTCATGGAACCTGGGCGGCCCTTCTGCCTCTGTTTTACGAGAAACGCCTTATCTTCTTCCGATTTCATCAGAGCCAAGGCATCTTGTTGAGCAATATCAAAGAGATCGTCCAACTTTTCAACAAACTGTTTAAATTTGTTCTTAACCGCTTCCGATCTTTTCTTCTGATCTTTTTGAAGAGTTCTCCACTCGGCGTGAAGTTTTTCTAGCTTAGTAATTGCATCTTGCTCATGTTTAGTCGGAATTCGAGCTTTCTCCCAAAAAATGAACACTTCTCGTATGGCAAGTTTTGCTGATTCTCTTACAGTTAATTTCACAGTACGTAAATTATAAAATAAAGCACACAAAACTTGACGATTTGAGAGGTATTTACAACCGGTGATCTGGTGAATGGGATAGCCCACAAAAATATTTTATCCTTGGTCCGGCTTTGTACACCTGATGTGGATGCCATTCCAGAGTTTAATAGGTAAATAACAGTTAAAATATATTACAAACTTTAATTTCAATAAAATGTTTTCAAATGTCTTTTAAAATAATACTATAATAGTTATAAAAACAATAACACACACTTGGAAAATTAAAAAAAAAAACAAAAAAAACGTTAAAATATCTTCACTAGATAATTGTTCGATCTAACCAGCTCAAAGGCACTTTAGAAACTAAACTGAATAAATGAAAGGTCGGTTGTACGCTGAAGTAAAATCACCATCCCTAAAATAGAAATTAGATTTACCCTCCTTTTTACCTGTCAAACGGGTCTTTCTTTGGTAAACTAGTCAGGTAATGCCCATATAATAAAAGATTAAATTTGAACAAAAGGTTCTTTATGTTTGAAAATTGAGTTCCAAAATACTTTTTAACAAAGAAAATGTTAAATCCGAGACACATAATGTAAAAACCCGTAAAATTCTCAGAATACTCCCAAACGAGCTCCTACTGGTACCTGGTTACGTTTTTGGGGTCAAAGGCTGTTGTAACTCCGTTTGACTTAAAATATCAACAATTATGTATAGAATATAAATTTTAAAGAACAATATTAGCTATCTTTTGAGATATTAAGCGTGTTTTTATTAGTTACCGTTCTTGAGTTATGGCTTATTATGTCAGCTTTTTGGCCAAAAATTGGGATTTTTCAAACTTTGAGCGACGAGCGGCACGGGTTAACGTCGTTTAATCGAGCTCAAATTTCGGCTATCTCAATATCTGGAAAGGGAATCGTTTTGTGGGGTCCAGACGAACAAAATTCTGACATCGATTTTTGGTATATATATATATATATATATATATATATATATATATATATATATATATATATATATATATATATATATATATATATATATATATATATATATATATATATATATATATATATATATATATATATATATATATATATATATATATATATATATATATATATATATATATATATATATATATATATATATATATATATATATATATATATATATA
>JAHBCN010007506.1:0-43236 GCA_019359885.1 Listronotus oregonensis | reverse complement strand
TGTTTAAAAATTAAAAGGAGTAGTTACTAAGTATTTTTAACAGTATTTAAAATTTACATTTTTTGACTGTCAATTACCCCAACGCTATGACCCTATTAATGGGGTTAGTTCGGAAAAAGTGTTAATAAGAATAACCTTGGCTGTGGTACTATCGTACTATGGAATGGACCTGTAAATTTTTATGTCTGTATGGGGTCAAATTTATAAAAATCAGCCACATTTACGATACCTTAAAGATAAGAAAATTCTAAAATTACATGTTTTGTGCTTACAATTACACTTACAATTCCAATTATTAGTCGAGGAAACGAAGAAATGCCCAAGGGATTTTTTGTGCAGTAAGATGGATTCGAATGCGGTTTTTTGCATTCGATTCGTATGAATGTCTACAAACTTTGTAAACAAATTAATTAATGGAAAATGAAAAACTGCCTTTCTACAATAAAAAATTGTATGTTCAAAATGCATTTAAAAGTTTGCAATTATAAAAAATTTATAACTAGGTAAATAATGATGGAAATAGGCCAGAAGTTGTTAGTTAAGGCTTTTTGAGGTCGCTGAACACGAATATGATATTAACAAGAACCTACGGGGTACCTGGTGCGCGCTAAAGATGACGTAAAAGTCGTCTTCTGGAGTTTTACGACTATTTGTCCTAATATCGGCCCAATTTTGTTACTCGGGGGTTTTCGAAGTCGCTGAACAGGAATATAATAGTGGATAATTGATTCTCGGGGGGTTTTTATGATCGTTGGGGGGCTTGTGGAGTACCCGGTGCGCACTAAGAATGATGTAAACTTCGTATTCCAGTACCCGGTACTAGATCATGGCCTTCGAGGTACCCGGTGTCCGGATAGGTTGATATTAATGTCGTCTTTTGGAATTTTGTGGTAATTTGTTAAAAGTTAAAAATTTCGACGACGACGTTTACACCATCTTTAGCGCGCACTAGGTACTCCGCAGGCACTTTTTACTATCATATTCGTGTTCAGCCACTTCAATAAACCCCAAGTAACAAAATTGGGCTGATATTAGAAGGATTTGTAATAAAATTTCAGAAGACGACGTTTACACCATTCTTGGCGCGCACTAGGTACTCCGCAGGCCCTTGTCAATATCATATTCGTGTTCAGCGACCTCGATAAACCCCAAATAACAAAATGGGGATGATATTAGAAGGATTTGTCGTAAAAATCCAGATGACGATGTTTACACCATTCTAAGCGCGCGCCAGATCTTTGCAGGCCCTTGAGTAAAGAAGTTGGGCTGATATTAGAAGTATTTGTCGTAAAACTCCAGAAGACGACGTTTGCACCATTCTTCGCGCGCACCAGGTATTTCGCAGGTCCATGTCAATATCATATTCGTGTTCAGCGACCTCGAAAACCCCCCGAGTAACAAAATTGGGCTGATATTAGGAGAAATTGTCGTAAACTCCAGAAGACAACTTTTACGCCATCTTTAGCGCGCACCAGGTACTCCGTAGGCCCTTAATAATCTCATAATCGTGTTCAGCGACCTCGAAAACCCCCAAGTAACAATTTCTGGCTTATTTCCATCATTATTTACCTATTTATATTTTTTTATAATTGCAAAATTTTAAATGCATTTCGAAAATACCGTATTTTAATTGTGCAAAGGCAGTTTTTCATTTTCCAATAATTAAATTTGTTCACAAAGTTTGTAGACGTTCTTACGAACCGAATGAAAAAAAACGCATTTAAATCCATCTTACTGCACAAGAAATCCCTCGTAAGGCCCATTTTTATGCTACGTTTCCTCGACTAAAAGCTTTTTAAAATATTTTAAGTCATTTTTAATATTTGCCCTAAAAATTTTATACTTACTTTATTAATTAGTTTACTCTTTAAAATAACAAAATTAAAATATTATTCGTTTAATTGTATAATCATTCAATATAAATGTATATTTTAAGAAATAACTGAAATTTTACGTCTTTTTAATTCCCCCTTTATGACCTAATTAAAAGCCTTAATCCAATAATTTGAATATTCGTATTTATTTAATCCATTTTAACCGCCGCGAAGAGCAATCGGAAAAGCAAAGCTACTAAGCAAAGAAAGAAAGACAAATGGTAGATCACTAATTAAAATAAAATCCTTGTTTAAGTTCATTTAGTTTTTGTAAAATTAACAATTAAGAATTTTCCTATTTTTAGCGTCCCAGTAAAGATTTGTTTGGAAAATTAAAAATAACTGTATTTAAATTTTTTTAATTTTTGAATTACTAAATATTATAAACTAATGTTTATTAATAAATGTTTATTGAAAAGATATCCTTAGGGCACAATTATTGCAAGAATCAACAAAAGTTTTTAGTGCAAAATGACATTATTAGATAAATCCATTAGATTTTCTTTTTATCTGTCAATAGTTCTGTTGCTTTATTTTTATAAAAAAAAAAACAAAAAAAGAAAAAGCGACCTATTTAATCGTCGATTAATGTCCAAGACAGTTACCCTATGTTTTCCGCATTACTTTTTTAAATAAATTTTGAAAATTTCTTTTCTTAACCACATCTGACAATAAGGCATTTCTGAGAAAAAATCATTTTCCGCAGAAACAATATTTTTTCTGCGAGTTCCAGATAACAACACAAATGAAAAAAATCAACAGTCGTACCTATTATTGCTGAACATAATATATTTACTTTTTATTATAGAATATAATTGTTTTTTTTTATTTAAAATTAGAGATAAAAAATTAACTAAAACTTACAATGGCTATGCTGCATAAAATAGTCTACAGATACTAAAATATATATAAATCTTTCTTGCCTATAAGATTTTAGTGGCGTATGCAAAAAAGTACTTTTTCGCACTAAGTGCGGCAGTTTAACTTTGCAAATACTCGTAGGAAAACCATTTTTCTTAATTTTAATTTAGATATTCGTGTATTTCATCCTCTACTACGTTCGTTACCAAAGTTATTTAAACTAAATAAGTAAAATCCTTATAAATAATCTATTTTGCTAGGTAATTTTGATTGAAAATATTTTTTTATTAAAAGCGAAATGAATGTTTAATCGCAAGTATTCCTTAATTTGCATAATTGGTAACTTAGATTGTAGTAAGTATTTAGTACGGAATATTGGTTTAAATTTATTTTTTATTGAAAAAACTTTAAAGATTGTGGGGTATTATAAGATTAAAAGTAAATTAGGATAACAATAATAAAAAATAAATCGCTACCTTAAGATCAAGGGATAAAATTCTTAGCTTAGAACTCGCAAACTTTTGATTTACGGTGACTAAAAGCAACATTTAATATTCCAAACAGGTTTTCAATCTTCTAACCAACTTTTTTTGTTTATAGGTACACCTTTGCTGGATTTTGTTTTTAGGCCTGTATTTCTACTTAAATTTAATAAATAAAATGAATATCAACCTGTATTAGTATTTCTTTCCCAAGTATAAAATATCAATTCTCTTCTCTTCTCTTCTTCTTCAATCTCATTTTATATTAAAATTTTTAGAAACGTCACCTGTATAGTTATACTTATTATACAGGCTTTTCAAAACTTGATTGTCTATTGGACACTATCTAAAACTTTTTACAAAATTTAAAAACAGCAGGAGAAACAACATTTCAAAAAACTCTCGAACCCGTAAAGTTTAATTTTCTTTTGCGCATTTTTTTTAGATAAATTTATATATTATCGATATTTTTTTTAAAGGCAAATCCCATTTTTTATTGCGAAATGATAAAGAGCACATTGCTTTTTATCCAATAAGATAATTTTTGAGTATGGGTTGAATAGCAAAAACCGAAGAAAAACGCTATTACAATTTTAAAATAACAAATTTATTGACAATGAAATTTCTAAAAACAAATAAATTAAATGTTTAAATCATGCATAGTGGGCTGCATAAAAGTTACCTTAACAAGATTCTCCCTCCTATCATAACTTCCTTATCGTTTCACATAAAGAGATTAAAATTGTTGCGTAAATTTACATAAGTATTCTAATAAACTGTGACAAAATTGAATCAATTGGTTTCTGAGATATTTGATTTAGAAAATTCCCTGTTTTGCTACTGACTGACTTACTTACTCACTCATTTATTCATTTACGGCACTTCTTAAAATAATAAAAAAATACTTTAAAATGGGTATGTAAATAGCTATTAGGAAATAAGTAAAAAGGCACTCTGAATTTGCATGTTTTTACTTAAAATGCTCTAAAATAGGGATAGGGGTATATTTAGGGGGATTTAATAATTTACAATTTAATTTAACCTGCGTTTCTTAGGTTATTACTGTCTTAAAATTAAAAATGGTATTGTTTTATTAATGAAAGACAAAAAAAGGAAGGGGATTATATTAAAAATACTTATGTAATATAAGAAGTATTTCATTTTAAAAATCATGGCCTGTACTGTACTGAGATCTAAGTTTGTACCAGGTCCTTCTTTGACTTGGCAAGTTTTTTACTGATTTGTCTGTATTAATAAAAAATCTGTAATAGGAAGAAAGGAATATTTATTAATAAAGACAGATCAGTAAAAACTTTGCCCATTAATAAATAAACTTGATAATTATAGATCATAGAACTTAAAGAGGTCAAGATTTTTAGATAGGACCTTGGTTTGGAACCTATTTGACAAAAGTGGTTTTTGTATGATTTCGTTATCAATAAATTTATAGTGTTATTAATAGGTTTAATGTCCGACTGGTATATTATTTGACAAATAATAATATTATGTCAAAGTCAGTTAAATACGAAATATTACCTTAGGGCGTTATTAAAAAATAACGCCCTAGGGCCTACAATTTTACCAATAAATAAACAACAAATTATCTTCATTTAAGCATTTATTACAAAAATACAAACATACTTACACAATATACTTATCATAATAAAAATTATTTTTTAAAGTAAAACGTACAATTTTCAAACTGACCGGAAAATTCCACATTTCTATACCCCACCGCAGTTGTTGTGTTACTTGAAGTAATACTTTTCCCAACTACAAGGGAAGCATTAGCCAATTTGGAGCTTTCACTATTATCCACCACCTTGTGCTAACTCTTCCAGCCTCCTAACCTTATTAAGCTCTCGGAAATACCTCCCGCATCAGAATTAATTGTTGCCGCTGTACGTCTTAAACAATGACCTGTGTACGCTTTAGCATCAGGTAAATCCAAATATGTAGCAATCTTAAAAAATATATTTCCAAAAGTATTTTTACCTATAGGCTGCACAGTACATCGTTCATCACGATAGCACAAAAAAAACCTATCAATAGGTGCACTTTTAGGTGGCAAAGACACATAGTCCCGAATTAAATTTGTTGCGCACATTTCACTGTTATCAATAACCAAAAAGCTCTTTGCTTGCTCATTTTTACTTGCTGACCCATATCACGCACGTCGGAAAAACTTCATTTTCAGAAGCTCGTCTCTTCTACAAGCTCCGAATACACCTATCACTAATGCAACTTTATCTGCCAGATATTTATCAGTCGGCGCTTCTTTCAAAAAAGTTATAACTTGTTAGCGAGTCAGAACCTTCGAATTTTTAGACTGATAATTTCTCCCAAGTTGCTTTAGGGACTGTTGCAGAGAAATCAACTTTTCATTACTTCTTATCTTCTTATAAACTATTAATTCTTTATGTATAGTTGGATCAATATAAAAATGAAAATTCGGTTCTCTTTGAAAGGAAAAAAAAAAACATAAAAAGAAGCCGAAAGATTTAATTTGAACTAGCGACCGCCTTTGCTTTTTATAATGTGCCGCTTCCCGCACGTGTCTGTAATAATAGACCATATAAAAAGCCACAATAAAAGTTAAAACTTTTTCTACTTTATGTTTTTCTTTTCAAAGGGCACCAATTTACATTTTAAAAATGATTTGACTATAACATTGAAAACTTTGTCCAAAGGGAATTTGGAGAATATGACTCTGACAAACCTTGAAAATAAGCTATCAAAAGGTTTCGTCCCACGGTCCACGCATGTTTCCGTCACCAGGCCTTAATGTGGAAATATTCTTTCTCCTAAATCCGTCTAGTTTTTTCTGGCACAAGCGCATGCTCAGCTTTAACAGCTTTCACTAAAATATCTTGGGGGAGATGGGTATTTTCCACTACTTCGGACATTTTTATGCCTCAATCGCAAAATTATTTTTTATGTGCTGTCTTATTGTCGAAAAGAACTTACAACCATGGTTACCACAATTACGTTTCAACAATTTTTTCAGGTAAATTCTAGTACTT
Organism: Listronotus oregonensis; assembly: GCA_019359885.1. Lineage (NCBI taxonomy): Eukaryota > Metazoa > Arthropoda > Insecta > Coleoptera > Curculionidae > Listronotus > Listronotus oregonensis. Next base: position 36,996 of record JAHBCN010007506.1, on the reverse strand, counting down.
GATTTGGTTTAAACTAATACATTCATAATTCATTCAAATTTTTCTCAGAATATTTAGTCGGACATTCAACGTTGAAGGCACCACGGGTATTAAGGATGCTTTCGGTCAACGACACACCATCGACCTCAAGCGTTATTATCCTTATAATACCCTTGATACCTCAATAACTATAATTTACCGGAAATGTTTTAATATGGACGTTGAAAAATAATACTTAAACTTATTTATAAAGGTCACCAAAATTAGTAGGATTTTTTATATTTACATTCAAAATTGCAAAAATATTAACACCATAATACAGAAAAATGAACCAATTGATCTCCAAATTTTATTGGTGTAAAATTATTTACACAAAACTTTAACCAGCCGTATTCTGTTATCGTCGGTATTTTGGAAGATGTATGCTTTCGGTGCTTGTACGAAATAAGCACTTAAACTCCTTAACGTAATAGGTCTTTACGTTGAAATATATTATTTATTAATGGTAAAACCCACATCCATTTATCTTAATCACCTTAAAAGAAATGGGAATATGTCTCGATACACACAAAATTAGTCGTGTTTTGAATGAAGCTTTATTCTAGCATATCATATTCTATTTGCAGGCTGGTGTTAAATTAGGATCAGCAATTTAAATAAAAATCACCTGTCATAGATTTCTATTTTATTTACATAAATAAACATTTAATTTTAAAAACTATTTTTGTTTTTATATTATAAAGGGATGTATAAAGGAAAATTATACAGATGGTTCCATTTATAATGTATTAAACCATATAAGACAAAATCCGCACAAAGCCATTGATTGCTTAAAAAAAACCGGCCTTTTTAACATAATCAGAAAATATTGTAAAAGTTGTTACGCAAAGAAATCCCCAGAACACATAGACAAAAACCGGGTAAAAAATTTGTAACTTACTGTGGGGCATTCGAGGGCAAATCTCATTTCTGTTTGGACTGTTACAATGTACTTTTAAAGAAGTAAAATTATTTAAAGCTTTTTGTAGCTTTTGTCGCTGCTAAAATTTTTCAATAAAACATAAATTTATAAGAATCGCCGGTTTTGTCAACATTTGTCTTGCAATTCTAAAACTGGCTATTACATGCTTGCCTTGTACGCCATAGCGGTCGTATACCGTATCGCAAAATGTCGTGGCATATTAGTATAATTCTCGTTCGGTCGTATACGACCGCCATGACAGTCAACCTGTTTAATATTTTAATCGACGACCTGCAAAATAAGTGATTATTATGCAACTCATTTTAGCATATTTGCGTTGTATAATGAGTCTTATCATCGCGTTAGTGCTATTACCAGAAATTTTTATAAATTTATAAACGCCAATTTATAAGAGGCAAATTGTAAACGCCCCACTTGGGCAAAAAAAATGAATTTAATATTTATCAAATAAAAATTAAAATAAATAATTATCTAATGAAAGTCTAATAAATAATTATCTAAGGAAGTGCTCGGCTAGCTCAGAAATAAAAAATTAGTTAACTTAATCATCGGCTAAAGATGGTTACAATAAATACTTACAGTCGCATGAAGCTCTACACAAAGGCGAGTGCATTCTTGAAGGGGGTATTGTCAATAAAAGTCAAAATATAAATATACTAGTTAATGCTTTATTACAAAAAATAATAAAATAATTGTAACAAATTCCTACCAAATTGGTGGATGCGCCTTTTAAACCAAAATTTAATAAGATTTTAAATTATTGAAAAATAAATTACAATGTTAAACTAAATTTGACTTATATACAAATTTAATGTTACTAAACCCAAAAGCAGGACAAATAATAAACTGTCAACAGTAAAATCCTATATATAACAAAGTCCGTAAGCTTATAACTTTTACAAAAAACCTTCTAGTATGTTACCCACATATACGTAAGGCCATAAGTTGCATTTAAAACTTTTTTCATAGGCACTTACAAATTAAACAAAAAATAATAAAATGAAGCAGAATTACTAATGGAAGTTACAGCAAAATATCTGAGAGCACTAAGGCTTAAACAAAAAATATATCCGGTGAAGGGTTAAACAAAAACAAATGTCAGTAATTCTATCTAATTAATCAATTATCAAATTCAATATTTATAATTAAACCGTATAAGATTATTACCAAATGATTAGCAAAAATCTTATACCTACCACAGATTGATATACAACACTCGTACTCGTGTATATGATTACAACTCACAAGTACCAACTGTTTCTACCAATTTGCTTCCCAATAGAATAGTGTTAAAAGTAAGTGACTATATACCCCTAAGGTATACCATAATAATAAATGTTCTTTCGATAACCTTTAAAGCTTTAAAAGTGCACATGTTTATATTTATATCCAAATTCCAGTCTTAGATTTTAGTGAAGGTACCGAGAAAATAAAGTGTTAATGACTGTTCACTCAGACAGAGAAGGTATTAAATAACATCAAGCTATTCAAATGATTAGCAGGTGTTTTCAATAAAAAATTCAGTTCAAATCTAAGGCTAGACTATCGACATCACATTCTCTTAAGTCAATGTAATATCATTAATCTACAAAAATTTTCTTAAACTTAAGACTTAGCTGTGATTTTCCTGTTATTATGGAAACAAGTGGTTGTGCCTTAGAAACGGTAGTCTAGCTGTCAGTCATCAGCAACTAATGTCGGCAACTTGGGTTTGTCACTTGAATCTCCAACATAAGGCATGGGATTAAATCCATTAACTCGAACTGGAACTAGGCATAAGCAGCATGGGCCGGAACACAAAATCCAGTCGAAGAAATAAAGCAGGAATAGAAAAGAAAAGAACAGAGAGAAAGAAGAAGAACCCTTTTTCCACAAACTTAACGAGCCACTATCGCCCCTTATAAGACATTAACGAAGAAAAAGGGTTCCATACAAGTTTCCACGTGGTATAATCCTTCTTTAAGAAGACATAAATTTCCCAAAAATTTACGGATAACGTGACATTTCACTCCGAAACAACGTACTACACTTAGCACAAACAAACGGGAAATTTACTTAGGCATTTGTTCAACAATCCCCAAAACAAGGGTTGAAAATTAACTTTTAGAACATTGCCTTCACGTGGGCTATCTCTTTGGTGGTCAGCAGAGAGAGAGAGCTTCCCCAAGCTATTTCACACCAGCAGCATTTTCTGTCCAGGTTAACCTTGGCGGTACCAACCCCTTCTTGATACAATTCTACCAACTCACACACGACCCATTAGCTGGTTCGTTGCCATAGACTGGCAAAAATAAACAGTTGTTCGTTGCTAACTTCTGATCTATTTCAAACGTCAAAACATTAACCTCCAAAAATAATAAACAAAAGCATAAAAATTTAGCTCAATAAAAGAAATTCACGTTAATCTAGGTAAACAAAAAGGCAATCAATAACAGGTCATTAACCTCTGAGAGAAAATAAAATCAATAAAACCTTCAAAAATGTAAACAAAAATGGAAACAATTTAAACTATCCCTTGCGCTCCAGACAACAGACAGTTTTAAGCAAAAGAAAAACAAAATGATGGGCTACGACTGCTCCCCTTATTTTAAGGTATTTACATACAAAGGTATTTATACATAAAATAATGCATATATACAAATAATATTGTTACGTTGAATTTTGCAACGTAACAGTGCGTAATGATCATGGCGCGTTCATTACCGCACTAGTGCGGTAAATGCTTATTCCATAACGCATTTTGACAAAACCAGTATTTAAGACACATTTTTTATTATTATTATTATACAATACAATTTATATTTTAAAATTAATTATTATAAGTATTAAAAGTAAAAATTATACCAGAGGCAATCTAAGGCATATTCTGAAACGTAAAATTTGTTGAATTGATACCAAGGGAATCGGCATTAGCTGCTACAGCCGGGGGCAAGTTACAGGAACTGTAGCAGATTAAAGGTTCCGTACCCAAATTGTTTTTCGCAATTTTTATAACTTTCAGCTACGCTGTTGCTTTTCCATCCACCATGGCGTTTGACAGTCAAAAGATGCTCCAGAATCTGCCAACAGGGATGTGGATGAACGACGGCAACAGTGTCCGGTATATAATTCTGGGTGTGGCAAATTTAAAAAGGTTGCATATATCTTTTCTGTAACCTACAAAAAATCTCGTGTGATCCGTGAAAGCTGCATTTTTTTATTATTGATATTTAGCTAAACCTCTGCAAAACCTATCAAGTTTAAACAAACATTATTCCAAGGTTTCTTTTTTTAAACTAACATATGATCATATCATATAAAAATTGTAAACTTGGCACATTCCTAAACCTAAAAGTTTAAATTAATTATTACGGAGGATTTCGTTTATACGTAAAAAAATGGTGTATGTAAAAACAATTATTAAAAATATTTTATTTTAAAGAAAATAATTACAGCAGTCTGTCAGTGCAAATACTTTCAGTTTACGCAAATTATTTCGCTTTTGTAAGACCAAGGTAAGTATTAGTATGAAATATAATATTAGATGTTACGGTTAAGATCCTGGGCCCAGTTTCAGCAAAGGTTAAAGCGTAAGATAACGACTTACGGAAATTAAGTTTCCTTTTTCCTATAAAATAAGGGAATATTAAACCCTAATAAAATTTTATTTTTATGTTAGAACTTTTAATTTGCTCAGCCTTAGGTTATAGCTAAATTTAATTTTAGATAATAAATGTACTAAGAAATATTTGTCCCCATTTTTATTTCTTTTAACTAAAATTGGGCCGCAGTTTAGATGTCAAAAGCCTTCGGAAAACTTTTACACTAGTGCCATTTCAGGAAAGAAAATGGAGATAAAAATTCTAAACAGGTTTTACGGCTCTTTACAAATTCTTTCAGAACAGAGAAGCTTAAAGACATTTATTTTAATGATTTGACAAATTTTATACCTTAATTCTCACAATGCGTTTCCTTACGGCTTTAGTGATTTATATGGGTTTAGAGAAACGCCGAAGAAATACAGCCACAAGAGAATTAAAAATAAGGGTAAACTTGTATGTAAATTTGTAGTAGCAGCAAGAACCAAAAACCTTTTAATTATTTATATTTAACATTAAATATAATGTTTTTTTATGAATATAGCCCAGTTTACCAAAAAAGATTGCATTTTGATTATTTATGATTTACTTTATTTGAAAATATTTCTGTTAATAAGCATTAAACAAACCTGTTATGGTTTCCTTTGAAGTATCACAAGGCAGTTATTTAAGCCCCTTGTTTTGGAATATTATTTATGTAAATTAAATAAAAAATACTTTATTTTGTAAAACAGTTAGCGGTATAAGTATGGGTCAGATGCTTCCCGGAAAGTTATGGTGATATTTTTACCATGAGATCACCTACTTAGAAGAAACATTTTTCTAAGTTATTAAACTTTTTCAAAAAATTTTTTTCTTATGTAATATATTTTTGTTCTCTTTTTTCAAACGTTAGATACGCCAAAGAAGTAATAAACAAAACACTTTTAAGTCTTTGCAGTGATTTATATATTAAAATATTGCAAATTAAAATTTTTTAAAAATTATAATGTCACGTATTTTAGGAGACTCTATCACGATATTTTTTATAAATGACCCTTACCATGCTCTACAACATATATTTTTTTTAATTTTTCCCAAGGTAGAACAGTTTAAAAAAATATTATTACTTTTCGTATAGGGTAGGGGAGTTGAAAGAGTGGGAAGGGGAAGCAAAGTAGGTGCTTTACTTACTTGCTTAGCTACTTTAATATTAGTGTGACAGATCAAAAAAAAATCGAATAAAAGAAATTTACAGATCATCATTTTTTCTTAAAGGACCTACTTTGCTGACCCTAACTTGTTTTAAAGCCAAGATTGTGAGGTTTAAATGTTGGTGAGAAAGTCGCATTTAAATGTGTTTTTGTTTTATTGAATGTTAGTAAATGCGGCACTTATTTTGCACACAGCTTTCTGAAACAAAGCACTTTAGCCAAAATCTTGCTGACACTGACTGCCTAATAAATAATATTTTTTTTTAATCGGCCATCTTTTAGAATAAAATCCTGTATTTTTGCTACGATTTCTCGTGTTGATATACTCTTGAAAGGCCCTTTAGATGGATTGTCTTTAAAACTCCTGCGACATTGTTTTAATTAGGCAACTTATCTTTCTACTGTTATTATTAAAAAAAAATGTTTATATACTTTTACCAATTTTTTGTTAATTTCTTTAAATGCTTCATCTTTTAAAATAAAAAAAATATTACTGCACGATACTAAATTTTTTCCATTGTAAAAAAGCATTGCGACACTTTAAACAACTGTGAATAATAAAAAAAGTTGGCAGATCTATAAAAAAATTTACGCGTGTTCATAAAAAATACCACTAACGAACCTGATAACTTGCTTTTTTATTGAAATTTAATTTTAATTAAAATATTTTAAAATACAACTACAGATTTTTGTATAAATTCAAATATCTGATGATAAATAAATACAAATTTATTTTTATTAATGAAGAAAAATTCTAGAAACAAAACAAATCGACACATAATGTAAACATTTTACAACATTTACAATATGAGAGCAGAGTTTTAAATTAAAGCATGTTTTTATTTATATTTTAAAATTTCATGTATTTTATGATATATAGAGAAACAACTATATTTTTTAAAATTTTTAAATAAAAGAGAAAACAGCAATATTAGCACTAAAACGTGTTAATGTATGTGTTTTATTTAAATCTATTTCAGTAGATAAAAATAAATTAATAACTGAACTATTTTTAATTTTTTTGTGGAAAGAAAATCACTTTTTAGGGACACAGTTTTCTATACGTACCTATTTTTGTGAAAATCGTTATTAATAATAACTTAAAATTTAATTAAAATAAAGATATACAGGGTAAGAGATACAGCAAAAGTTATATTATAGCAAAAAACGTAGTTTATTGCAGAAATATTTATTTTACGAAAATGTTATATGTTCCAAATATCTTTGAAAGTATCGAAAATGACTTTTTCTACAAACGTCAGTAAAAGTTTAATTTTTAATGCATGCTGCCAGTGTCTAAAGTGTCATTTTATGACACTGGTTTTAAAAATAATTACTTTTAGCACTTGTGCTAAAAGTGATTACTTGTGACTTTTAACACAGATAAATAACAGAAACGTAACTCGAATCAAAATAAATTATTTATTTAATTAAAAGTACAATTACTGAAAATACAATTAGAATAAGAAACTCCATGGCTAATCTCATTGGTAGTTGTACACAATTTACTTTGGTAAGATATGTACCCCGGCAGGAAGCAATGTCATCCACCAAAGTTTTGGACTAAATTTGATTTCTTCTTCTGTAGCGAGTCTTTTATATGACCCTCTGTTACTGTACTGAACTTCCATCCACCGTGTCTTAGCATTAGCACCAGAATCCGCCAACAAACTAACTGAGGAACGTCAGAAGCAATGTCCTGACCAAATGGCAAATTTAAAAATTTAGCCATTTAGGCAAGCATTTTACCAAATGTGTTGATTTTAACTAGAGTTGATTAATTGATTGATTGATTGATCGATATAAATACACAAGTTGAGGTTTTGTCCGCCTCGACACTGCAGCCTACAGGGCTTGTTGTATCTCTTGTGTATTTGTTTCAGTTAAAAAGGTTTGACACCTTAGACAGGTGTAGTAGCCCTTTTACTGTTCTTTTCTGGTCTCCAGCCTCCTGGTGGTTAGTGTCCACCATGAGGTTTTGATTTGTTCTCCAGTATGTAAGTGCAGGCACTCATATATGATGTGAGAGGCTGTCTCTTCCTCTTCGTCACATAGTCTGCAAATGGGTTCTTCTCTATAGATGCCCATAGTGTGCATATGTTTTCTTAGGGTGCAGTGTCCGGTTATTAATCCTGTCACTATTCACTTGTCAATGCTTTCGATGGTGAGTCCAACATTGATTTACTGTGATATTGCCTTGGAATGTGGTTCCAGTATGACTGATGTTGTGTTTGAATCCACCGAGTCATGTAGCCACGAACCGAGGCTTTTGGTATTCCCAAAACAGGTTCAGGACCCACAAACATTGCTGCGAAGCCTCGCCTGGCCAGGGAGTCTGTATTTTCATTGCCCTGTATTCCCCTGTGTCCTGGCACCCTCAACTAGAGTTATGGCACATTTATTTTTTAAGCATTTTGTAAAAACTCTTAAACGATTAATATTTACTGGACGAAGGGCTATGTACTTTTTATAATAGTTTATATACAAGGTACTACTTCCGTTCTTCTTGACGACAGGCTCCAAATACACCGAAAATTGCGGCTACTTTTTGCATAAGGTATATTTCATCCTGGGCCTCTGCGGGAAATTTGTCGACTTGTTTTCTTGTCAATATTTTAAACTTTTTCGGTCGATATCCTTCACCCTTTTGCTTTTAAAAGGCAACTAGCTTGTAGTATCTGCTTATGTCTGATTATTTATGTTCATCGTCGCCTTTAACATAAAATAATTTGACCAGAGCGTAGACGATTTATTTTGGATTTTCAAAGTACGCAAGCAGCACTTTTTTACAGGCATTCTTGCACTAATATTTTTCTGATCACACCATTTTCAAAAACGATCGTATGTAAATTCGTATTGTAGCTTTGACTTACTAGGCAATAATTTAAAAGTAGCTTTATTGGCAGCTTCTTTATTTTCACCGGGAAAATTAATTTTCTTGATCACTTTCCATTAAACAAGAAGTCGCGATTATTTGACGTTACTTGTCAACACACATCAACAAATTCGATTTTTTATACCTTAGCAACTTATTTTATAAATAAATTAAATATTCATAAAAAATTAAATATCATTAATTTGGACTGTTAATGGTGTTTGTAAAAAAAATAGCGTATGATATACGTGCTAAAAGTGATTTTATTTTGTTCGAAGGCATGGAACACTCCGCCTTTGGCTTCGTGTTCCAAACTTCCCTTTTCACAAAATAAAATGTAACTTTTAGCACTTATATTATAAATAACTATTTTTCGACTGGATTTTTATTGGTAATATTATTTACTTTTAACACTCCTCTAGGGTGTGTGGTATTATTTTTGTTCGACCTTAAGCCTACAGAATTAACTTTTTTATATACGGATCCGAATATTTTCTTGCCTCCTTTAAAAGCCTTTAATGCCAAAAAAATATTCATGTATAACACACTCCATTTTTAAGAATACCATAATTTTCCGTTCTTAATAAAAAGTTGGAAAATCCTGAGAAATAACGTTTTTATATAAACTTTATGAGTCTACGTATATTTATTTCAAACCAGTATTGAATTAAAATAAACTATTAAGCCTTAAAAAGTCTAAAAAAGCAGCCTTTTAGGTTTAACTAACAGTAGGACGCAACTTTTTGTATTTTGGGGCAGCTTTTACGTATCTAGGTAGTGTCACCTTGAAGTTTACACAAATAACCTGAATAACCTTTAGCTTATGTCATTAAATCGTCATTTATAGTTTACTGCAAATCCGAACCGCACACAACACCAAACGGTATTCACTAAGAGCCACCAAGTCATCAGATACTAATAAATGTAGAATATTTTTACGATCTTAGAAAGCCTAAAATTTTGTGCTTTTTTGGAACTAACTGGTTGTACTTTTTTTCTAACAGGATAATTTCAAAGTTTTGTCAAAGTAGTAAAAATATATTTTATTAAAAAATTAACATTCCTTATGAATAAACGTTCAATTATTGTACTTCTACATAAAGGAGAACAACATAATCCAAAAATTTTTAACTGATTTATTACACGACAGACACATACGCTTCCGTGGAATGAAAGACGGATTTCCAACAAATTCAGGCCTAAAATAATTGGCCTATACCCCATTTATAGGTGGAATTAAATCCTTTATTTATCATTTGTATTTATGTTTGCTTTAATATAAATTGCTACTGCGAAAACCTTATGGGGAGGACAGAGGTAAAATAATAGAAAACATGGTAATAAATTCAACCCACTTATTTTGATAAATTATTCATCATATTTAGTTTAACGAATTACATGATACAAAATTTTAATTTTTTATTTGAAAGTAATTCAAGATTGTTTAAAAAATATTTTTGTTTTATGTTAGTTCAATACTTCCAATGGTATTAAAGTTTATTTTGTTTATTAAAAACTTTGATTTAGGTAAAAAGAAATATTTATCGCGTAAAAACCGGTATTGATATTTTTTTAAAAGAATTCAGCTTCAATTAAATAAAAAACAATATTTATAAAAAGGCCATAAGTACTTATACTACTAAATAAAAATAATTTAAATAGGTAACGCAAGTTAAAAGAAATACTCTATTTTTATCTAAAAAGGCAGTACTTATGCAGTTTACCGGGTGACACAACGGACATGTAACAGCCCATAACTTTTTTATTTATAAAAATTTATTTTTAAAATTAAATTGATGCACCTGTCATGAGGACACGCTCTTAACGAATTAATAAAACCAATATTTTTACTTCCGATTTAGCCGGAAGTAACCCCTTAATATAAAATTTTAAATAACACCCTGTATATATTTTTAGCTTACCTGATTTACCTCAAAACCCTTTTTAATCACGTGTCACACTTGTCATTTCACTCCAAAATGCCTGCCAAAATCGATTTTTTCCCAAAATTTTAGTAGGCCATGATGTGACAATAACAATTTATCAGCATTTAAAAGCCGTTGAAATGTAAAGAATAAGGTGTTAAAGTATTTGTTATTTTGTTGATCCCCATCTAATCAATAAACGTAGATTTTTAAAACTTTAGAAATGTATTTTTTAACGCTTAATATCTCAAAATTTAAAATAGAAAAATCCAATTTTAAATTAATGTAACTTTACATTAAACATTAACTATTTTATATAATTTATCAGAACTAGTATAAAGAACTGACTTTTTTAATAAAAACGAAAAATTGTACATTATCTATGATTTTTGTTTGGTTTACCTTTGTGTCATAGGTTTAATTATTAATAAAATTTCCTTGATTTGTACCTAAAATTGTCTTTTTATTTTATGGATCTTTGGATATGTTTACCATTTTTGTTATCCCTGTGCTGGGCCATTATACTGCCAACTTCGCGCATTATTGTTACCTGTACTTATGCTTATTATAAGGATTTGCGAATCAATGTGATATGTATAGTTTTGCGATTTTCGTAAAAAGGTCAGTTGTGCATACTAATCTTGATAAATAATATAAAATAGCAAATGTTTGATATATAGTTAAACCTAATAAAAATTAAAGTTTTCTATTTTGGATTTTGAATATCAAACGTTAAAAAATACATTTCTGACCGACTGACTGAATCAATTTTGTTGTAATAACTTTGCTTTTTTATACTGGCTTTATACTTGCACAAAAAATTTCATCCATAGTTTTGGCTTCAAAAGATTGGATTCCTCTTGAGCCAGAAAATTTTCTCTTCTTCCAACCCGTACACCCTTAGTATCCCAAAATCCAACTCTTTTGAATATTGTTCCCCATGTCTGGGAATGGTGTTCCTTTCAACACTTACATTCTGACTCATTCAAAAAGAGCCGTTCGCTTTTAATGATCCAACGCTCACAGAAAGGCTTCCTCCTTTTGCCCATCGTCGAGCTGTAGGGGGATCTGTCTCTTTTTAGGTATTTTAACTTCTGCTCAGAGGAATTGGGCAGTATAATTCCTTCTCGGGGGCTCCCAACAGAGCAACACGTAGTGCAACTTTTTTGCATCCTTTTTCAGTTGTTAAAAGGCCCCCAACTTCCCCACTTTCTGTTTCCCTTTTTCCCTAGAGGGTCAAGACTATGGAACCGCTGCCCGGAAGTTTTCCTTCTCCTCCCAATCTAAAAAATTTTAAGTCCCTTTAAACAAACCCCTCTCACCACACTGAAGACACCCACGGTACGTTAGTACTTAGGCATCAGTCTTTGTGGACTGTCTCGAGATAAAAATATTATGTGACGTACAATAAGTCCTGGAACTATTGCCTTTTGAGACACCCGTATAAATGTTTTTTTTCTTAAATTCATATTAATTTGGGCATATTTTTATACTCTATGACCTGCACCAAATCTATCTCTTTGGCGTCTCACAAGTAACCCAAAGAACACTTTTTAATAACCCTTAATTCCTTAATTTTTATCTCACTATTCTTTTTATTACTAATTTAGCGATTATACACATTCACTCATTAATAAACAAGTAACTGCGTTTGATTTAAAATCGATAAATTGCACAATAGGTAAATAAGCCGACAACTATCAATGAACTTTAATGAGGGGAATCGATATTTTCTTTACTTTTTAATAGATAAAGCAGTTAGTTTAATTATGTTTATTCTTAGCTGTATAAACACCTTTTATTTTCTGGGTCCAAGTAATATTAGGAGTATATTTTAAAATGTTCATTAATATCTTATACTTAAAATTTAAAAAAATAACACAAATTAAATCAAACAATTTATTTTACCTTCTTTGAAACAAAATACACTGTTTCGTTGCTTGGTAACATTGTTTTGTTGATTTCAATTGGAAAAATGCTGTTAAGGCCTATTTGCTAGCCTTTTAGTAAAACATTAGGTGTTTTGGGAAATGGTAAGTAAAGAATCGAATAACGGTATTAATTTTTAAATTAACTAACATGTTAAACAATATTTAAAATTAAATATAACTATTTCATTATTAAATTATCTGAAGTGTAGTTTTTAACCTATATAAGGGATTTTCTAACTGACAGAATAAGTGATTATATATAATGAAAAATAGTACGTTTTGCATTACATGCAATTTAAATGGAAAAGAAGAAATATATTTATTAATTGACATGATTAATATGTTACAAAAAATATCTACTTAAAAAGAATATTGTTATAATAAAGTACGGTTATTGCTGTTGGCACAAATTTGTTGGTAAATATTTCCTAAAAAAAAAACTTGGAAATTTCAGCCAAAAGATATACTTGAGAAATTCTTAATGATTTCTAAATTAAAATTAATTGTATTATTTTATCCAAATTTAAATTATAGTCCAGTAACTGAAGACCTGAAAGTACCCAAATCTGTACAGTTTTCATTTGTGGCGCAGTTCTTACATCTTCGCGGATGCCTTCGAGCAAGAAAAAGTTTATCACGATTCCGACGTGTGAACCCGCTAAAAATGGCCCCTTATAGTCCCAAGAAGGAGTTTCCTGCAAATATCTGCCAAAATATGCGAACCGAAAATTTTTTGTTTTAACAAAAAATTAAGATCACTTTAAAATCTACAAAAATGTTTATTACCATTTTTTTTGTAACACCAATATTTTTCGCAAAAACGGCCGTCGAAAAATTTATGACAGTCCACCCTGAATAGATAACCGAAAACGGCTAAAAAATGCAGATGGGCAAAACAATTTTTTTTATCAAAACGCAAGAAAGATAGTGAAGGAAATTTTCTGGAATAATTGAACACTTGCTAAGGTCTCATTATAAAAAAGAAATATTAGTAACAAACCATTTTTTTTAAATATTAATAAATTAATGAGATACTCTCAAAATATTGTAAAAAATAACTTTGACCGCTTTTTTTAATATTCTAGAAAAATCATAATGGACCCAAACTCATATGAAATGATAGGCACGGGTTTTTCCATTCCGATAAACTTTAAATGATTAAAAAATGTACATTATTGCCCGAGTAATGAGACAATTCGTCCGCCCGCTTATAAGTGAATTTATAAAGATAGCGGCATTCTAGCGGTAGAACGGCAGCTGAAATGAGGGGACTTTTGGGTCCCGTTATCTCAAAAACTATCAATTTTTCGAAAAAAATTATAGGGACCATTTTAGTAGATTACACGGCGAACTTTATTTTTTGTTTTACCAAATATTCTCCAGTTCGCATATTTTGGCAGATATTAGCGGGAAACCCATTTTGGGCTTTGAGGGGTCATATTTAGCCCTTTTCCACCTGTAAATGTTGATAAACTTTTTTTTCTAAAAGCATCCCTGAAGACCTAAGATTTGCGCCACAAGGGAAAACTGTACAGATTTATTTACAGCTTTGTTACTTCATTTACTGGACTATTAAGGCTTTCGATACATCATTACGTACGACACAACGAATATATTACACATTCATATATTCTTCATATTTTTTGTATTTTTAAGTTTACACAGCTTCCAAGATCATTATCTTAAGAGATATGTTAAATAAAAATACAGAAATAAGGAACAAGATTTCCTGTGTGTAATATATTCGTTGTTTTGAAAAGTCTGACCTTTTCAGTATAAAATTTAACCCAATAGAAGGGTGAAAGAGACCGACATCCTAAAATAAGACACATCAAAGTATACCCTATCAGAGAAAAATTGAATAATTAATAAGATTGATGTAAATGTACTTTTAATCTAACTTTAATTTTAATGCATTTCTACTTAAATTAAAATTATTTTATTAACACCTATAAATTTGACATGTGTTTGCCACTCTTGTAAACCGAAATGCAATTTCAAAAATGTTTAAAATCTAGTCTTTCCAGACAAGGGTATGCAATATGTTAAAAAACAATTATTGGTTTTCTTAGACAGCCTGAAAGCTATTGAAAAATTTAAAATTCTTATTGCGGATGCTTGCCAGTTTTTATGGGTCTTTTAAATTAAATCAATGCTAGACAGAATATTCTTAAAAGCTTTAAAGACATTATACTTATAATGTTCTTTTTACTACAAATTGTTTTAAGTTGTGTAGCTATTTTTTAATTTATTACAACTAAAACCCAAATACCTCATAACGACAGGCGGATTATCAACAAATGTTTACCCTTTGTAATGACGGAAATTTCATTTGCAAATTGAATTTAGTGTTCATTTGTCATTTGTGTTTATCCTCGCCATAACATAAATTGTAATTACATGTGTTTGGTGCTAGACCACCATTAAATATATCAAGTAAAATCGGTAATAGCAAGAATTGTTTTAAAACATCTATGGTAATTTTTTAAAATGTATTTTATTAAATTTATAAACATAATTAACATTAAGTAACAAAGTTTAATTAATTTTGTAAACTAACTTAAAACTAAATTATTAAGGAGAAAATTGCTGTTAAAAGTATTAAATTCTGTATTTAAGAACTAACTAGAACAACAGTAAAGTAATCTTTACTATAAAATACTCACGTATTAGAACAAATTATAGGTCTTTCAAAGAAATAAATATTATGTTAATTAGTTTACAGAAGATCTTTACTACAATATAACATTTGTCTTGATGTAGAAGCAATGATATTTACTTTTAAAGTACTATGCTTAACCTCATTTAACTTTTATTAAAGTCTTTGGGTACTAAATTAGGTGGTTACAAAATATTAAAGCAGCTTGAGATGTACTAATATCAAAAAACTTGAGTTATAACTGCTTTAAATATAGGAGTATCACATAATATTCGTTCGACAAAAGAAGTTTTAAAAAGTTTTAAATATTGTATTCAAAGAAAAAACGGGAATACAGATTTTTTCTCTTATATACTTCAAATGTGTACGAAAACTTAAATTTATGTTAATTAGCTAGTAAAGCTTTTATTTAGGTATCAACTTTGACTTAATAGTAAAGTAAAAATCTTTACCCGAAATCGCACTTTTTCCGTAAGTCCATTTAGTAAGAGGCCTATATAGGTACGATTTAAACAGGCATTAAATTAAACAGAAAAAATATTTTTCAACTGTCTTATAAAACTATTTCAAAAAGTTAGAACATTTAAAAGCATGAGAAAATATTGTAAACTCTATGTAAAAACCATATTGTATGGTTACTTTTAAATTTTAAATTACTTTTAACAATATGTTAATAATTCAAAACAAGTCATGTCACGGTTACCATTAGCTAGTAGCACAGCCCCAAAAAAATCGAGATCCGTTGGTCGGATCATAATATCATAAGTTTTCGATCACAAATTCAGGTCCACCCTTCACAAGTACATGATAATACCACCGTTGCGATTCCGGCGTGCAGAACTCGATTTTTCACCCCTCCCTAGGGGTAGTTTAGGTCCTGGGAAGTAAATTTCAGTAGAGGAAAAACTTTTAGACCACAAATTTTAGCGTTAAAAAGTACATTGGAATACTATGGTTGATCCTATGGCATCCAGAAATCCATGTTCCACCTCTTCTAGGGGCAGTTTTTGGCTTTTGGGGCCAATTCTAGACGTGTAGGACATTTTCTAAGAAGGAATTTAAATTTGGCGTCAAAAAATACTTAATAATTTAAATTTTAAACGGCTTTCTATTTTACTGATTTGCTTTTCGTGACAATTGCCAATTTTTTTACAAAAAGAAGTATTTGCCAAACCTTTTTTAAATTTCTTGAATTCTGCTGGGCAGTATAGGAAAATGGAAAAAATCCACATGATCATTTTTAAAAAATGGGTTTTGGCCAAACTTTGCCAATCAATAGTTCTCAACAGGTTTCCCGAAAGTCTCAATAAGCATGAAACCCGATAACCCAGCTCCCCCAAAATTACCCCCAAGTGTCAAGAGGATGCATTTGACTAATTATTGGTCAATTGCTTACCGAAATATTTAAAACAGTAGTCAAACTTATAGCTACTTACACAGTCACTAGACTTTAGACTGACATTTCCCAAACATTCAGCTATTAAAAAAAGATTTATTTGTACAATCTACTTTTATAAATAATGTTTAAAGGTATACACAAAGTAAAAATATTTTTTTTTTCAGAAAATATAATATAATTTTTCTGCTATTTTTTTTTGGATGTCGTATGGTACAGTACATAGTTAAAATGTCAAATTAAATTACAGAGCTTTGGAGATATAATATTAGGTAGTTCATGTTTGGAAACTAATTAAACAATTAACCAATAAAGTAAGTATTTAAAATGACAGGTATATAGACCTTAACTTCTCTCCGTTCAGAATTTCTTGGAATTTAATTGAATTACAAAGAAAGAAAAGTATTTAATAATATGCAATATATTAATTTTATGCTTACATATAGAGCAGAAAATATCTAATAAATTGTTAGGTCTTCAGTTAATTCGGACAGTTATTAACAAAATTATGTTTAATAATATTTCGAGAACCCTCGACTTTCTGTACACTTATTGACACTTTTGGGTATTAATCTAAGGTATCTCATTTCACCCTACCTTTAACCCTTGTCCAAGTGCTGTAAGTTACTGTTATACCTTAAGACTTAGGATTTTCGACCAAAAAGATAACAGACGGACTTGGGGACCATGATAAGCAGTAAGTGTTGTGTTGATCCATGAGTTAACGGGTTTTCTGGTCACATGTGAAAAGGCGCTGTGTTGGTAAATGAGGTCTAAGTTAATTTTAGGATATGTGGTTTTAATACTTTTTAAAAGTATTAAGGGGTCGTCATGTTACCACTATTAAAAATGAAGGTCCTGCTAACATGGCCCTTTATATTAAACTGTGGATTACGACTTTTATTACGTCGTATTCTTACCATAGCTCGACTATTATAAAACCTTAGCAAAAGCTAGATTTATCGTTAAGATCACCTGACTTAATTTCGGTTGTTTACAAGTCTCTCTCTGCACCATTAAGTCATACTAAGGAATTAATGACACTGCCTAATAGGGACGACAAGACAAAAACTCAAAACTTCTGATTCGGCCATACACTAAACTCATTTTTACTGCCTTTTCATGTTCTTGATATCATTGCTTCGCAAAAATTTTATTTTAACAGTACACAATCTCAAAAATAATGATTTATATTTCAACCGCATAGCTACCTATATGTTCCTCTGGGGAAATCTTTATATTAGGTTTTTGTTAACGACACCTAATACCAAAGGGTAAAACTAAAGATTATTTGCTCTTTGCCAAATACCTCTAAAATATAAACTTTTATAGTGTGTAATTGTTACTTGGTAATATTAAAATTATTATTTTTTGTATATATTAATAAAAAAAGATGTTTAATTTTGGCATACTATTAATTAATCAATTTTAATAAGAACATGTCCCTATATATACATAGGCTTAGTTTTTTTTAATATAACAAAACAGTACTTATAAAAATATTACCCTTTGTTAAATAATATACCTTAGCGTAAGAATAGTAGAAGCGGATTTCATAATAACAGAAGCCGGGCATCTGTGGGGGCACTAGCAAAACCCAAGGTAACGTCCAAGCTCACATAGGAATGTCAAAAAGAACTAGAAATCCTGGAAGAACGCAAAAGGGTAACTCCCCTGTGGTGACTGGAATATTCGAAAATAAAAGACACCGAAAAAGCGGATGAGCTGGCAAAGAAAGGGATCATCCACACCACACTTTCGTCCAGAACCTGTTTTTGGAGTGGCCAAAACCACAGGACGAGGGCAAAGAAGGGAATGTATCCAAAACAAACACGAGGAATACTGGTCCAGCATCAGTAGAATAAAATAGGAAAAGGCTTTATAAAGGGGTCATCCAGAGGAACGAAGGAAAAACTACTCAGATAAAGTGCGAAAATACTTTGCATATTAGTAGGGTAGCTTACAAGGCACGATAACCGTAGAGGACACCTACACAATATTGGCTCATACAATGAGGATCTAAGTTGCAGAATGTGCGATGGGGAGGGAAGAAACAGCGTAACACATCCTGTGCGAATGTGAAGTGTTGAAAAAACAGGCAATATTTGGGCAACCGAAAATGAGCCCATTAAAATATATCAACCAACCAGTCTCGGAGTTATACAGACTTGTAGAAGAAACAAGACCAGTGGGAGGATTGGTATAAAAGAAAATGGGAAATTAGGCTTAAAACGGCCAGGAGGCTGCGCTGCCTCTAGTAATAAGTCATGGCGGCATACAGAAAAAATAAGTTTCAATACTATTTTCTCTTTCAGTATATCTTGTTTTAATTGGTTAAAATAAAATTATTGGTATTCCTGAAGCGTAAATCCAAACATTTAAGGTAGAAACTATATCATAAATAATTACTGCTTTAAACCTTATAATATGGCTGCAAGCGTATATTTTATACCGTAACTGTTTACATTAAAGCTCTTTAAATTAAATTTATATGTAAGTAAATATAATAAGCCCAAAGTACGGTCCTAGAAAATATGTTTTAAGCTAATCCTTAAACAGTTATATATAATTACCTTTTACCAGCATTGTATCTAGTTTCAATATTTACTTTGTGTTGTGTTTCGAAATATTTTATTAATAAATGCGTATCATACATTTATTTATTTATACGTTTAACAGCGCTTTGTGCTTATTTTTTTTTAATTTTGAGATAAGTTAAAAATAAAGAAGGGGCTAGTAACTTTATATGAAATATTATTGTTTTTTGTTTAAAAATATACTGATGATTTAATTCTAAATATTGAAAAAAAAGTTAAACAAAAAAACTTATATACACATTGTTATGAACCTAGGAATACATTTTAGATCGCAAGGTTATTTTTTATCCTTCAACCGCATACATAAGAGTTCTTTTGATTAATTATGTATGTACCGCATTCATAGTCATACATACATTAGGTAACAATGCGCTCTTGGAAAATTTATTCGGTCCCAAAACGCTCAGACACAATTTCTTTGTACCAACCTTGGGTATTATTTTGATTTATAAGCTCTATTATAATCCATCTTTTAAAGGCGTAGAATAATAAATTTTAAATTTCTATTCAACACCGATACTGCTTAATATATGTCTTAAATTTAAACAAAAATCATTTACCTGTTTAAATCTCTTACAAAATTATTAGGGTAAAATAAATTGAAGTATTAGAACAGAAATGTTAAACTATCTAGGAAAGGCTTATAAAATTAAAATATGCATAATATTTTCATTTTTAATTTTCTAGAGAATGCGGATCCAACCGCACCAGTTTGGTATCCATTTTCCTAGGTAACGTTAGAGAACACGCCACGCGCAGCTTTCGCGCTAAATGGATGGACACCTTAATATTAAAAAAAACAAAGATCCATTAAAAAAAATATTAAGTTTTCCGTTCCAGGGTCATAGGTATATTTATTTTAAGTAATGTAAAACTATTTTTCGTTTTTTTAGCTGATACATTGACATTTATTATCCGATTCAGGTGTTTTTCCGAAAAAAATAATTTTGCTGGCTGTTCCTAAATAGGAGTAAAATAAAGTTAAAAAAAAACTAAAATAACAAGCAAAGCGAACGTAAAAGTAAAATATAATTTTTAAGTATAAAGATTATTTTTAAGTAACTGTGATAGAAAGTTTAATAGCACCACAACCTAAAAAAATTCAAAGGTCCGAAAGACTTGACTATTATATCTTTATCTTTTTGGGGTCGCCGGTCAGTTTGGGTTAAGGGCATTTTAAGGCCAAATCTGCAAAATTATTTGCAACAAAATTTATAGAGTGTATACTTATGTTCTTAAGGTCGCTAAATACGAATCCGTGGTCAGCTTGACACCATCGGCTCATGATAAAAAGATATTTCAAGTTTAAATCTGCACAATTACACAAGACTTGACTATAATATCTTTATGTTTTTGGGACACTGAATCCGAACCCGGGGTCAGTTTGACCCTATTAGGTCAGGGTCAAGGGCATTTCAAGGTCAAATCGCAACCAAATTTAATAAAGTTAAACTAACCGTGGATTTGTATTGAGCGACCTCAAAAATCTAAATATACTCTCTTGAAATTTGGTTGCGACTAATTTTTTAGATTTGTCTTTAAAATGTTTTTGACCCTGACCTGATGAGGCTTATCTGACCCCAGATTCGGATTCAGCGACCCCAAAAATATACAGATACCATAGTTAAGTCTTTCAGATTCTCAATTTTTTTGGTGGGGCATTTAAAGGTCAAATCGCAACCGAATTTAATGGGGTCAAACTGACTATCGATTCGTCTTCAGCGACCTCAAAAACATAAGCATACCCTCTTCAAATTTGGTTGCAGATTTGGTTTTGAAATGCCCTTGACCCTAATCTAATGGGGTCAAACACACCCCGGAGTTGGATTCAGCGACTATAAAAACATGTAGATACCATAGTCAAATCTTTCGACTCCTTTAATTTTTTTTATTTTGTGGGGCTGTGTTTTCAATCATGACCGGTTAATTTTAAATAGGATGAAAATAAAAATTAAGTTATTAATAAAATAATTTAATTAGAGTAAAAAAGCTTGAAGTGCTTAATATTAAATGTTATGATTATTTCATTGGTAGCTATTTACAAAATTAGAGTTCTTATAAAAATATAGTAACTTGCACCACACGCATTAATTATTTTGTTATTAACTTATTTCGATTTTACTCTTTTTTTAAATTAATAAGTCAAAATTGATTGGACTTTTTATCACTGTAACATAAACTCTTTATACTTACAACTTATTTTCCACTTTTTAGGTTGGATTGCTATAAAACTGTGTTTTTATTATTTTTTTTAAACTATAATTCATTTTCTTATGTTTTAGTTTTAAAACAACATGAAAAGTAATCTCAATTACTCTTGATATTATTTTAAGACTAATAAATAGGAAAGCCAGCCATTCAAACAGTTTTTTTTTAAATGTATGTAGAAAAATGCTGTAGCGACATTTATGGTACCATAATTGTAACATTTATTTGATTTCCATATATTTTGTGGTAAGATTTTTTAAAAAATTATATCGATAAAAAAGAATGACAGTTACCGTCGTTCTGTGAATGGTACACACTTAATCTGCAAACTTATCTATATATTTTTTCTTTTAATTCTCACGATCCTAAATTGTAAATATGTTCTATAGTTTTGTGGCGGATTCATGTTTTAATATGTTTTTTTTTGGGAGTACCCGCCTTAAATTTTTTTAGAAAATAAGACCACTCCAGTCCAAGTTCCAGGATAGCGAGCTAAGTCTGCTCAACCCTATTGACCCCTATGAGTTTGCAAATCGCCTGCAACAAAAAAGAAGAGAAACCCTTTAAAAAACCTAAAAGTTAAAAATATTAATCTACGTTTCGGTAGCAAGTCGTCCACCGTTGTCAAGATAAAATTATAAGAAAAAATAAAACTACTCAGAATATTAAAACAAAGTTATAAAATAATTGTTGTCTTTGGTTCTTGATCCCTATGCAAATTTTAAAGTTAATCAGACTTCTTAAAATAGGTGAAAATAACGAAGAAAGATGCCGTTACATTACATACATACATACATACAGGTCAAAGTAATAAAAGCGTGTTAAACACAAAATATTTGAGCTTTTTATTCAAAATAAATTTAATGCCAGAAGTCTATTTTTTAGGGAATGCCATTGGCGATAGCAAACCTTTACAATCAGTATCCAGGTGTGTATATTACACAAAATGTTTTAGCGTATTACCCACTCTATTATAACTTGTTTTTGTTCCACCTAAATGTATGCGATTTTGTATATAAATTCACATAAATATTCTTATTACCTGTAAGCAATATTATGTCAAGTGGTTTCCGAGATATTCGATTTTGAAAATGATTTTACCACTGACTGACTGACTCAGGTACTTATTCACTCACTAAGTTCATTGACTCATCAAAATTATGGGGTAGTTTAAGTGTAAGTAGAAACTTAAAATTTGATGTGTAAGTCGGTTTAAGGACAAAAGTAAAAAAAAATGAAAACTCCACATTTCCTCTCGCAACGCAGTAAAACAAGACCGGTAATACCGTATATATAGGGGATATTTTAGATGTTTGCAATCTGATAGTACCTGAGTTTTTTATGTCACAACGGTCGTAGATTTTAAAATGCGGGCAGAATTTTATTTTATTTATTAAACTTAAAACCAAATAGAAGAAATCATACCAAAAACATTTATGTAAAATGACCCAAAACTCTCGGTCTTTTAAAGTACTGAGATCTAAAATTAAACTTAGTTTTTTTTGGACTTGGCCACACTGGACCTTGTTTATACACTTAACTAGCAATTGTATTCTTTTATCCTAAAATCCCTACAAGAATTAAATTTTTCATCCAAATTCCAGACTTCCAAGTAAAATGGTTGCTTATCTTACATAGCAATTTAAATTAAGACACAATTCCATTAAACTAACTCCGCAATTTGAAAGACTAACATCTAACAACCCCAACAAAAGCATAAATAAATTAGTATAAGCATCATCAGCAAACTTCAGAACATTTCGGCAAAATATATGTTTCATGTTTATATAACAGCTTAGGCGCCTAGCCAAAAGCTCTGTTGAACTACATTTATATGAAATCCACTCCACTTAAATATACATTAGCTCGTAGTATGGTTTGCGGAAAGATATTTTACCTACGATGGGCAAAATTCAATTCTATTTACTTGTAATTTAGAGAAATGTTTAGAGGAATAAAAGACAATTTGAATTTGTAAAGACAGATTTTGCCATTTTTACAAATTTTTTACTGTTCATAAAATAAATACGTGACAAAAATTAATTTTCCTTTTTTAGGAAATTCGGTATCTTAATAAAATTATATTATAAATATTCATTGATACAATAGGTTTGCAATTGCTTTTGTTTAGGTTGCAATCGTTTAAATATGCTTCAATAAAATATTTCGAAACTCGATGCAGATTTGAACATTTACACTTGGAAGCTAACATAAAAATAAGTCTACTGGAAGGCTAAAATAATTATTTTATTATTTTTAATTGTATTGAAGCTTTAATAGTTAAGTTATAATTATACCAAAAACAGTTATGTAAAATAAGTGCCAAGTTCCGATTGAAAAATCTTGGCTTGGTTGAGTTACAAGCTTAGACAAATTTGCCGTGGTCTGTTGGTATTTCTACCTGACCCCTACCACTTCGGCAGACATTATCAAAGGTGGGTCCGAGGTCAAAGTACTCTTTCTGATGACTCACGGTTGACTCTTGCGGCGACTGTCGGGGCTTTTGCTTTTGTTGGAGTATTTTCCCATTGGCTGGAAGGGAACAGAAAGCCCCGCCCACCAAAACTCCAACAAAAACAGAAGCCACGACAGTTGCCGTAACAGTTAACCGTTAGCCGTCAGGAAGAGTACTTCGACCTCGAACCCAGTAGTAGACGAAACGTCAGGTAAAAATACCAATAGACCACGGCAAATAAGCCCGGAAAACCCATATAATGTAATTAAAATCAGCCGTAAAAGCTTACACACTTTGATAAAACTTAAATAAAGTTCTTTTTTACCTTTGCAATTTTTTTATTAATCTGTCTTTTTTCATTATTGTAAAGCATTTCTTTTAATAATACAGATAGATCAGTAAAAAATTTGCCAAGTCAAAAAAAAAACTTGGTCTATTTTTAGATCTCAGTACTTTAAGAGACCGAGATATTTGGGTTATTTTACATAAATGTGTTTGGTATGATTTCTGTTCTTTGGTTTTAGGTTTAATAAGAAAAATTCTGCCCGCAATTTAAATTCTACGACAGTTGTGACAGCAGAAATTTAGATTGTCACATATTTCCTTAATATACGATATTACCCGTCTTGTTTTATTGCGTTCCGAGTAGTGCAGTTTTCAATTTTTTTTCTTTACTCTTCTCCTCAAACCCACTTACATCTTAAATTTTAAGTTTCTACTCGCATTTAAACTGCCCCATAATTGTGATGCGTCAATGAATAAGGAGGAAGTACGTAACTGAGTCAGTCAGTCAGTGGTAAAATCAACAATTTTTACTAGGAAAACACTTGACATTATATTGTTTATTTTGTCACAAGTAATTAGAATATTTATGTGAATTTACATACAAAATCTTATACCTTTCGGTGGAACAAAAAGAAGTTATAATAGAGTGGGAGATACGCTGAAACATTTTGTGTAACATACACACTACTTGCGTCAATCCGAACTAAGCACCTAATAGCACGCCACTACTTCCTTACTCTTTTTTAAGTAAATTTCACACATCATGTTTTATTAAGTTAAGTTGATGTTCTGCCTTTAAGTTTCATGTTATCTTTATAAGGAATATAAGTTCATGTCCTACATTTACTTTATGAAAAATCTTTATAGTTATTATACAAAATATGCTCATTTTCTTCCTTTTGCGTGCATACTTTTAAATTTTGTCAGTTTTTCACATAGTTCTAAAAATAAAGAAACTGCTGCGGTTCTCTTGGTTAAAAAAATGGCCATCTATAGGTCTGATTTGTCATAAGTTGTTTGTTTTTATAAATAGCTAACTTCCAATAACTTTTTTTAACATATTGTAGTGACTTTTAATAAAGTTATTAATTTATAAAATCTTACATAAGAAGCATAATAAAATTAGGTTGTAAATTATTAACTATACATTTTATAGTTTTTTCGTCAAAAGCTCGTACTATTTTTTGTACTTAAAAAACCTATTTTTATTTCAAATTTAATATTTTTATTCAATTTGGCATTTGATTACTTTTTGATTTTAAATATCAAGTCCAATTCCCTGTGTTTATCTATGCAAATCAATTCGGTAAAAAATAGCCATCTGCGCCATCTTTAAGAAAACAAGGGTTATCTTAATGTTAGGAAAAGCCAATAGTATCTTTAGTTTAATAGCTTACAAGTAAAACATAGGATTTCCAGACGCTTGACTTTGCAGGTAAGTAACTTAGCCAGTATTTTAAAACTTCTTTAAAGTTTACACAAGGTATAAAAGAATTCTAAATTTTTGTACTGTAAAATCCGCATTAAAATAAAAATTGTTAATAAAGATAAGGTATATGTTTAAAAAAAAGCAAATTAACCATTTTTTGGTGTATTTTTTAAATTAAATTGGTTTTGCTGCACCAATAAATATAGAATCTTAATCTTTTAAGTTATAAAATTTGGTCTTCACCTTATAAATAGACGTAACGATTAGTTAACCTTCCTTTTTTTATTCTCTTTTTGTAATCAACTTCTTCTAACTTTATTTGACAAGATTGGAAGTTGTCATGGCCCTTTGGGGTCCATCAAGTAAATGTTTTTTATTGATAAAGAGGAACCAAAAAATTAAGGTTAAAATATGTCTTACGGAACTAAACGTCTCTTAAAAGCTTAAACGCTTATGATCGCAACTAATTATTAATAAATAATTTATAAAAGAAAAAAAAACAGAATAATAAAAAATGACTTATTTATGGACTGCGTAACAATAGCATTAAAGCCTTACTTTGTTAGGATAAAATGGTAATGTAAAATGATCGATTTTTAAAATCGAATATCTCGGAAACTACTTGACATAATATTGATTATTTTGTCGTAATTAAAATACTTATGTGAATTTACATACAAAATCGTATACCTTTAGGTGGAAAAAAAACTAATAGAGTAAAAAATACGTGTAATATACACACTACTTGCGCCAATTCGCACTACGCTAAATAAACTTGTTCATTTATAAAATCTTACATAAAAAGCATAATAAATTTAGGTTGTAAATTATTAACTATGAATTTTAGAGTTTTTTCGTTAAAAGCACGTATTATTTTTACTCTTATTTAAAGAGCTTATTTTTATTTCAAATTTAATATTTTTATTTAATTTCGTATTTGATTGCTTCTTCATGTAAAATATCAAGTCCAATTTTCGGTGTTTATCTATGTAAATCAATTTGGTAAAAAACTAACCATCTGCGCCGTCTTTAAGAAAACAACAAGGGTTATCCAATTGTTGAGAAAAGCCAATAGTATCTTTAGTTTAACAGCTTACCAAGTAAAACATAGAATTTCCAGACGCTTGACTTTGCAAATAATTTACTTGGACAATATTTTAAAACTTCTTAAAAGTTCACACAAGGCATTAAAAAAAATCTTTATTTTTAAACCCTTAAATCTGCACTGGAATAAAAATTGTTGATAAAAATTAGATATATGTTTAATTGAAAAGCCAATAAGCCATTTTAAGGTGTGTATTTTAAATCAAATTTGTTGCACCAATAAATATAGAATCCTAATCTTTTTAGTTAAAGAACTCAGTCTTCACCTTATAAATAGAGGTAACGTTTAGTTTACTATTTCTTTTTTATTTTCTTTTTTGTAATCAACTTCTTTTAACTCAATTTGACGAGATAAGATATTGTCATGGCCCTTTAAAATCCATCAAGTAAATGTTTTTTTATCGATAAAGAGAAATCAGAAAATTAAGGTTAAAATATGTCTAATGCGTTTCTTAAAAGCCAAAACGCGTATGATCGCAATTAATTCTTATTAAATATTTTAAAGAAGAAAAAAATACAAAATTTTTAAAAATGGTAAAACTGAGTTTATAGTTTAACCTATAATATTATTTTTGTGTAATTGATGGACTGCACAGCAACAGCATTAAACCCTTACGTTGTCAAGTATTAATTTTTTTAAAGTAAAGTGTGACATAATTCTACAAATAATAAGAAAAAATAAAAACTTAGTCCCTGGAGCTGTTATCGTAAGACTGAAATCGTACGGAAATGGTTTTTGAATTAACCAAGGGAAACAACTCCTTACATGGACCGATATGTTTAGTTAGAAGTTCAAAGAAATTACACAGTGACGGCACCACAATTAATTAATTAACTGCTTAGAGCTCATAATGCGATTGATTTATTTAGCGATAATTCCCGGTTTGATTTGTATCCCCATTCTCGTAGGGTACATGTATGCAGAGCACCTAGCACAGGAAACAGAATCCAACATACACAGGAGGTTCACAGCTACAGAGGGGCACAATTATGATATGGGCATGAACTTCGCTTGGTGGTCGTACCAAGCTTGTTCTTCTGGATCGTTTTTTATCAGCAAACCGCTACATGTGAAATCTTCTTAAACCTGTTGTTGCTCCGAACACCTATAATATCGGTCCAGATTTTATGCTAATGCATGATAATGCCACTCGACATACAGCCAGACTGACAAGAAGTTTCCTGTTTTAGATTGGCCAGTTTAATCACCCGATCTTAATCCCATTGAGCATGCATGAGATATGCTTCAGCAAAAAGTTCTTTACGGCCAAAATCACTTTAAAAACCGAGATCAATTGTTTTAAGCTCTTTAACAGTGTTGGATGTCAATGTGGTAAAAATAGGCGCGTTTTAGAACTTCATTCTATACTGCGATACAGAACCGCCGCCATGGGTCGTGCTGTGCACAATAGTATGGAGTTCATTTTCGTGTAACCAATCCTTTTAAAAATACCAATTATTCCATTACGTGCACAGAAAAATGTAAAAACACGAAAAAAATAAGAAACACACAAACATTATTGCGTCTTTTGTCTCATTTTTAAAATTTGTCGCGTGGGTACTTTTAAAAGGGTCTTGGACTGCAATACCTTGGACTATAATATCTATGAGGGCACTTAAAAACGGCAAATTGGGAAGATGTTTGGTGTTTTAGCACGAATATGAGTAAACGCAATAGAAAACGTATTGCAGCTAAAGATATTTTTAGTATCTTTTGTAATATTTTTTTGTTTGATAAATTATAGCTGATTAGTAATTAACTTTGGTTTGTTAGTTAAAAGTACACTTACTATTGTTTATTATTAAGGAATATTTTATTTTACACGTCTAAGAATCGTTTTTAAACCCCACGTGAAACGTTTTTAAAAATAAGTCAAAACATATCCATATTATTTATGTTTTTAGATTTTTGTTCATGTTTTTCCTGTGCATGCAATTAATAAATTGGTGTTTACAAATGGCATAAGTACGGAAAAATAACAAGAGATACCAAGCAAACTTAATTTTACTAAAACGATTATTTAAAAAAAATAACACCCTGGAACTTAGAAACCAATACTCGCAGAGCAAATCTTTATATATTTTTTTTGTGTATGTTATACATATGAATCCTTTGTTTAATATATGTTTAACCTTCATGTTTCACGTAGAATATAATATCATAAATCTTTTGCAGATAGCCAGGTAAAAATTAAGATGGGTAAATTTAAACTTGCCTAAACAAATTGTTAGCTCTTCTTAAATTAATAAAATTCTGTGTAAGTAAAACAGTGTTAAGACAAGAGCAAATATGTGTGACTATGGACGTATTGAAGGTCCAAACTTACATTTTTATTCACCTGGTTAAAGGCTTTAAAAGTGTTTTTTTTTCATTTACTCTCTAGAATCGATTTTTACCGTATACATTTGACGAGATTGGATTACGCGTTGTCATGGCCCTCAAGGATGCCATTAAATTAATTTTGCTATTTTCTTGTCGATGCCAGCGATGCGGAAAATTGAGGTCAGAAAATCTTTCACGGAAGGAAAATAGCTGTTTTCTATCGAAGCAAACCGCTGGTCATGCTAAATAATTATTTGAATACCCGTTTAGCTTTAGAAATAAATCCTAAAATATAGTTTATTATCTAAAGTGGCCTGTAAATAAACTGTTTATTTATTTATGTATGCGTGTCATCTCTTTGAAAGTGCGCAAAGTGATTTTTTCCGCACGCTACTCTCGTTGCATGAAAGACGTAAAGCGTAGCCCCGGATAGCAACAAAAATAAAAATGTATATTTTCTAAAAAAATTTAATGAAATTTAAACTACAACAATTTATAGCTAGGAAGCTGGTGGCAATTTAGGTATATGATTTCATCGTCGTTGATACCAGTACCTAATGTAGTCTGCACCTATGTAAACTAGAAAAAATAAGTGGCGAGCTCAGGTAACTCTAATTTTTTTTAATAAATAATTTTAAAATTGTAAGAAAAAAACTGTTAAAAATGTATATTATCGTTTTTGTCATCAATTATATTTTATTAAATAAATTTTATAGATAGTTAAATTAAAGCTGGCAGAAGTGAGGATAGTAGGAGTTTTTTATAAAAATAATTATTAAACTGTAAAACATAATAAGTGCTATATCATTTTTTTGTCTTTTCAAGAACTATTTTTTTGTTTTATATAGTATTTATAAATATAAGAAAAAGGTGACAGACATCGACAACTCTGATTTTAAATCTAATATAAAAAACAAATATGACAAACATTTTATTTCTTTTTGTTTTATTTTTTATGTATTATTAAAAAATATATATTGTCATTTAATATCATTATTATTTAAACCTTTTATTAATTATATTTACTCCAGGACCTAATAGTACTTAAAGTTACAGGGTGTCTCATTTAAAAAAACCGACTTTTGCGACTTTGAAAAAGTAAATAATTGCCGCCGCATTTTGGACACCCTGTATAAAATTTGACAACGGTTAAACCGAAAGTGACTGGTAGTTACTAATATTATATTATATAAGAAAGCACACCTACAACTTATTTTTACCCCAAATTTTAAAGACCGTTTTATACGGGTTGTCTTCTTAAAAAAAGTTTAGTTTATATATCCAAAAATACGTCATCCAGAACAGAGACGACTACGTCAATGGATTCTACATTAAGAAATCTATAATAATTGGTTTAAAATTTTAATAGGATACATAGATGCCTAAAAATACAAAATTTTTAATTTCACGCTGTATTTCCAAAATTAAGAAGGTCATGAGACTTTTGTTCATAACCTCTCTCGTTTCGCAAAAAACAGCACGATATTGTGCAAATAGCAACTGTCTATCTCAACTAATAAGGTAGATACCCTGCAAAACATACGAGAACTGGACACGTTGTTCGTTGAGAGAATTCTTATTTTTTGAAGGTGTAGCATCAAAACAAATTTATAAACGTTTGCTTAAAGTATACAGCACTTTTTTCCATTTATTAAATAGCAAAAGAATGTCTTGCTAAATTAAAATAGGGTCGTAAAAATCTTAAAAACGTCCAGAAAGTGAACAAAAATTGTAGCAAAGATACAGTAAATGTTTTAAAAAATCGTGAATTAACGGAAACAAATTTAGTACAAGCCCTAGAGATTTCATTAGGCGGGGTAAGCAATATTATTGTTAAAATATTGGATTTTGGAAAGTTGTGGGCTTAATGTGTGCTGCCGCATTCGCTAACACTGGAAAAAAAATACATTTGAATGCGACTTTGCCAGCCAAATAAATTGCAATTTCACTTAAACAAGTATATTAAAGTAAAAGAAGAATATATTAAATCACATAATATACTTCAAATATTAAAATTGTGTTTCTCTTATCCAACATTTTTTTTAACAACCTGTTATATGTTGTTAATACATCCTAATACTAATGTTATATCTACATTTTTATACCACGTTTTAAAAAGTTTAAATTTAAGAAAAATTTTAGCAAGCCAGATTTTTAAATTATTTTTTTACAAACCTATTTGCCAAAATCACATAACCTGCCGAGGTATTGTCCTAAATAAAATATAATATTTATCTTTGAACTTTATTTGGATTTTTTTATCGTATATTAAAAAATACTTTTAAAGAATAATTATTTATTATTATTTGCAACAATTAAAACATCTCTTTTAATTTTAAGGTCGGTTTAAAATACATTTAACATAATTTATCCTGTATTTTAGTTTTTTTATTTTGTGGAGTTTATAAAAGTTGTAGCCTTTTAAAAAGGTACGAATTATTATTGTAATATTTTTATTTAAAAATTTATAAAGTAACATCCTGTAAACTAAATCAAAGAAAATAAAAGGATATTAGTATAAAAGCTAGAGAATAGGCCAAATTACTAGCTAGGATATTCGAAGCGACAAATACGGTTGTGAACTGAATTTAGAAATAGTCCCTTCTCTGCATTCCGAACATAACCCGACGGAATTTCTATGTTAAAACTAAAAGTTATAAAAAGTAAATGTAATAGTGGCATATTTTAGGGTTTATTTTGGCATAATTTTCTATTGAACTGGGTGACTTATTGAACTGCATTATTGTTTATAAAAATATGTTTAAATGTTATTGTTATAATATTTTGTTAATAGTTTTGCTAAACAAGTGTTTACCTAAAAATATAGCTTTAATACATTTAGTAATTATGTTTACCTTTTGTTTAAATGGCAGTACAGATTAAGTTAGTACAAAGTACTGCAATTTTTGGATATATAAATATATAAAATTTAATATGTAGGGCTTTTTGGGTTTGCGGAATTGAAAAGTTATATCTGCACCGTTGCTAGATTTCGCGGTTTTACGCTACAGGTAATGTTTTTGGCATGCCATATCTTAACTTACATTTTAAAAGGTTTGTCTTTATTAGTTACTAAGATATCACAACACTGCATTTTAAGTAAAACGTTTAAATATTTTTGAAACGGCTAAAGATGCGATTACAAAATTTGATAGAATTTGAATATTTGGATCTCACGTAATTTGGCCAGCCAAATTTATTGCAATAACAATAAATGGGACATTTCATTCAGGATAACAAAATGTTTAAAGCAAACCATGAAAATTTGACAATACCGTCGATACCACTGTTCAGTTCTACATACCCAAGAATCCCCAGATACTAATGTTCCTAACGGCAGCTTTAGTGGTTTTAAATATACTTACTAATACCATTTTATATAATACATTTTAAGGCATATTGAAAATAAAAAAGAACTGTTTCCTAGATGACGCTATGCTTGTTAGAATATTTGGAAAATGTTGATCATATATTATTCAGTTGTGACAAATTGTACAGCGGAAAAACAGTGTTTTAAGTAAGTAAGATACTAAAAAAGATAGTATTAATAAAAACAGTTTATTTTAAAAATAAAAATAAAGATATTAGAGAACGACCAAAAGATTTACTTGGGATAATTAATTTAATATATATTTTTTCTTGTTGAAGTTTAAAATAAAAGATTAAAAAAAACAAATAAAGAAGAAATACGCTGTCTACTTTATTTTATTTCTAGTTTTGTACTTATAAATTTTAAACTTCTTAGAAAGCAATAAATACAGGGTCAAACAGAATTATTCTTTTAACAAATTATGCCTTTATAATATATTAACGTATGAATTAAAATATTTTATAATGGTCTTATTAAAATAAGCTAAAAAAAATTCTGGGCTTTAAACAAAAATAAAACAAAAATTAAATATGGCTTTGGCAAACATTATATTTTCCTGTTAAAAGTTTTAGTTTTATAGTCACTGTTCACGGTTACGATAACAATAGTAAAGAATAATTAACGGTAGGTTTATGTGACAAAAATGTGATATGCGCAAAATATTGTGACAGGCTTTAAAATGGAATTTGGTTTACATTTCATGCTTGCCAAAAATTAAATGTATTTAAAATTATATTAAACGCAAAATGGTATCAAAAAAAAATTACAAAAAATAACTTAATGGATTAGTTTACTTGGCGCGTCCTAAAAAAACGGTATTTTCACTTTTTTAAGCTTTTATTAATAAAAAAAGATGTTGGGCTCTTAAACTGTTAAAATTTTGTATACATAATAATTATAGGTAATGGTAAAGCTTTAAAAAGTAAACAGGTGATTTACGTTGTCCATATCTCTGAAACGAATCCTCTAAAATTTAAAACAGTTGCGTTAGATTAAGTATAACATTGATTTCGATTTAACCTATAATCATCTCAAAATTTAGTTTTTACTATTTTTTTATAACAAAAACCACAAAAAAATACACTTTTATTTTTTTTGTAGGTCTACCATTTTGTTAATTATATGTAAAATTAAATGATTTTAGCTTGAATCAAACCCACCGTTATACTTAATCTAACGCCACAATTTTTTTTAATTTCAAATGATTCGTTTTAGAGATATGGACGTAACTCTCCTGTCTACTTATTGAAGCATTACTTTTAATATGCACAAAGCCGATAACCCCTCCAACCCTTACAAAATCACCCGTATAAGTCAGGGAATGTATTTGATTATTGGTGAACTGCCTTACCTAACTTGAACTTACACAGTCACTATACTTTAACCTGACATTTCCCAAACATTCAACTTTAACGATAAGGCAATTGCCATTAATCAATTATACGCCTCTTCCTGATCTTTGGGGGTGATTTTGGTGAGGTTTGTTAGATCAGTGTGTTTACAGCTACCAATTTGTAAAGTTAAAAAAAAATGGCTCAAACTCATTTTCCATAAGATTGTGCGGGATCCTTTTTTAATCGTTTCCACTCAAAAGGGTTTTTGTTTTTATTTAAGAAATAATTATTAAAATAGATATATTCTGTGGCCGGCATTACAGCTTTACTTTTAAAAAATTTTAATTTTTACCAAATTGCTGTGAAAATATTTTAATTTATTTTAAATAAAATAATAATTCAAACGTTATAATAGCATTTTAACCTTAATTTTAACGACCTGTTGACCCAAGTCTTTAACGTTCCTATAAACTGTAAACACTTACTGAAAAACAAGCATTGATATTCAAGTCTGTTCCAAACAAAATTGGTTAGATGCAATACGCTTCAATAAAAGGTGATACTAGGGTCAAAGTGGGATAAAGTTATTAGTTTCAAATGTTAGAACAGTAACCAATCAAAGGATATATCTGTGACTTGCATTTAAAAATAATGTTTTAGGTGTTTGTTGCTTAACAACTAAAATTGATAGTTAAACTTAAAATTAACGATTTTACAACTTTATTTAAAAATAACCTAGCTTTGTAATAAAAATAGATAATAACCTACAACCGTGTGGTCTTATTGGGGCGTCTTAAAAAGTACATAAAATACTAAATTATACAGGGTAATTTTTTTAAAGCGTTACAGTGTTATATGATGAAATCAGTTTCAAATGTTTTCATACAATTTTGGTGGAGAAATAAGTACAGGGACAGTATATACTTTATTTTTGATTTTTTTAATATTCACTAGCTTTTGAGGCCTAAGCGGTAATTTTAAAATTTTAAGTAAAATAATATGTCTCCTATTTTAAAAAACGAATCTACAAAAAAACAGGGTCGGTATGAAAAAAAAGTTTATTTCTCCACTTAAAATATTAAATTAAAAAAAAAATATGAAAGCAAATTTTAATGTAGAAGTTGACATGTTGTTAAATTTGGTAAAGGCACTAGGGTGGCTACAAAGGAGCGGTATCTCTTGTTTCTAATACAGATATCAGACGGCTTGCTTTTGTTGCTAAAATAAGCTAAAAATCAATTATAGCTATTTTGCACATGTGTAAGTATTATTCCTATTACATTATACTTTACCAAGACCTAAAAGACTTTTAAAATTAACTTTTGCGATTGACTGTTTTTTAGATTTTTTTTCTTAAGATTTTAAGTCATTAAGTATGGTGTGGCATTTGGGAATAGAGCTATTGGTCCGCGTTTATTTGAAGAAGATTTAAATAGAGAAGGGTACACGAGTTTTTTAAACCAATTAACTTAGTTAATAAACTACGACATCAAATCTAAAATGGTTTAGTTTTTCCGTGGTCCGGAGCCCCACCCATTATGCGAAGCAGGCCCGTAATTAAGATATTTGAAAATATTTTGTTTGCCAGATTCGGATCCAATTGATTTTTTTTTGTCAAGCTTTATGAAGGCTTTTAAAGAATTAAAATTTTATTATCAAAACCCGAGATATTATTTAAAAAAAAGTGCCACAGAAATGCTAAAGTGCGGGTTTTCCAAGCTTTTCTGCTTATAACTCGGCTCCTAATAAAGTTAAAGAGCTTAACAACCCCTCATTTTAAAGCCTGGAATTAAAGCTTTAAAACTGCATAAATATAATAAAAACCTTAAAAATATTTGTGGATAACAATACATTCGATTGAAGACATAATTTTGGATAAAAAAATGCAAAGATATTTGTTTATATGCGTTTTTACGCATATAAACAAAATAAGCATCACAAGTCTAGTTTCCTAATTTTTTTTACTACCTAGGACAAACATTTTACTTGTTTCTTAATATTTTTACGTCAAAACATAGGGGGTTAGGAAGCTCTTTTTCTTTATTGGGAACCGTGTTATAAGCAGAAGCTTAAAAAACTCGCTATTTTGCATTTTTTGCCTTCTTTTACAATATCTTAAATTCTGATTAATGGATTTTAATTTTGGTAAAGTCAATATATATTTTTCTTTAAAAAAGAAACCTATTAGGAACAACCTTTATATTCTAGGTTAGTTTTCGAGCTATAGCGTTTAAAGTAATGAAAATGTCAATAAAAAAAATTTAAACTACTTTTTTTAAGCAACTTAAAATAGGTAAAAACAACAATTTACTTAAAAGGACCTCAATCGGCCTTTAAACCTCCCTTTGGCGCCCGTATTTTCAACTATTATTAGAGAATATTTTACAAAAAATAAAATTGCTACATCAATATAAAACATATTTATAAATGTTGTTACCTGACATTTCATTTTTTATTTAAATTTAGAGGTTTTTAACAACCCGGTTGTGGGAACAAAGTCATTTATGGCTATAAATAACTATGTGTTTACCAAATTTGTTTGGTCATTAGTTGAAAGAGCTGCACTGGTAATTAAAGACTTTTTATTGTTTTACGCAGTGCATTAAAACAGTCGTGTTTTTTACCATAAATAAAAGTCCAAATCGTAAAGAAATCCCAATTATTAAAAGGCTATTTTATTTTAAAGAAATTAGTTGCTAAAAAAAATAATACAGTGTTACAGTGTTTTAACAATTTATATTGTTTCAGACCCTTAAAATATTTTAATTTAAAAATAGAACATATACAGGGTGTCCTATTTTCGTGTGTTTTACGGGGTTTCGCGCTTGCAGACCATGCATGTAATAATGACATTTTACCTATCTTTGAAAGGTGGAAAGTTGACGTTTTTTGACTTCTACTTTCCACCCGGGTGAAAAGTGCTCACTTTCCACCCGGTTGAAAAGTATTTTTTTTGTAATTTTATTGAATATTGATATTTTAAAATGGTATAGTGACACACGAACATACGCATTCTAATAATAATAATAATATTCTCGAATTTCTGGTGATGTAGCAGCAAACTCAAATTCCTCATCTGATAACATTTTTTTTGGATTTGCCAAATTAAAACAATTTACTATTTAAATTTAAAGCGTCTATCTTACACTGTATGTATTGACACTTTGACAACCCGTTACCATGACAACGATACAAATTGCGAAGCACGGCCGCCTAATAAAATTATTACCGGATCAATTTTTATAATTTCAATTTAAAATAATAGGAAATGAATAAAGTGGTTGTAAATAAAATAGTATACAAACCTCGGTGGAAATTTTCATTTCTGTCTCGAGAAGTATAGTATGTATGCTGAAATACTTACGCATCTTTT